>WJFB01002512.1:0-18734 GCA_009870185.1 Pygmarrhopalites habei
CAAAAAAAAATTTCTAGACTATCTTGAGAATATTGACTACTTCGGGTCAGAAGACAGGGAAATTTCATGAGCAATATTCCGAGATACAGCCAGTCAAAGTCGTGTCAACTTAGAGAAATCACCCTGTAGCAGTGGAGGAGTTGGAAGAAAGAGTTGGTGTGAAGAGGAAGAGTGAAGAGTGAGAGACACCCTGTTTTATCTATTACCACATTTTTGCTCTCATTATCAGGATTTGATTCAGTTCTGAACAACCTCCCTCCCTTCTCAGCTGGTTCATCCCAGGAAGAGAGAGAGAGAGAAGAGATCAAGTCTGTGTGTAATGAAATGCAATGCAATGTGATGATTCCCTGTCAAAGACCCACCCACAGTCTCTCCCTATCTCTCCATGTTGTGTGTGTGTGGAGCACATGTTAAGATTGTATAAAATTTCGACTCCATTCTACTGATACAGTAATACCTTCTCTCTACACACACAACACCTTTTTCAACACTTCATCTTCTACTATCATCAGGGACCAAGTCCATTGGCATTGACATTGCAGGCATTACTTACCAGCCCTGAAAATGAATTTATGCATTAGCCGACATCACATAAAAGTTACAATCGCATGAAAAATTCCGATGAATCCAAAAATGACCTTCCCTTTTTTTCCTACGCTGTGTGCTACAAACATTACCCTGCACCACATTACATTAGGGCTAACATTTTAGTCTCAAGCTCACCGTAAATTGCTCATTATTATTCAGGATGGAAAAGCCGGATAAAAAAATGTACTCTCTCACACACACACGTATTGAGAGCTACAGTATGTACGGGGTAATGGGATTAGCCGTTACGACCCCCGTGTTTATATTCTATTGAAGAAATTAGAAAAGAAATTACATTGTCTTGCCTTAACATTTTGTACGGGTGTAGTGTAACTGGAGTCCAAGTACCTAGGAAAACCCGTTGACTATTTGACTGCACACACAATGGTCCAATTTTCCTTGATGTAATTGAAATTGCTGCCGAATCAACTCAACACATCCCTCCTCCTTTTAACTTTCCCTACTTTCTCTCTCTCTCTCTCTCTTGAAACAAATCCTCGATGAGATCCTGAGAGAGAGAGAGAATGGGGCTAACAGTTACAACCGACATTAGTGCAACGTTAGTGGGCGTTCAACTTTGAAATCTAAACTATGATGAAAGTTAATTGGAGGTTTCCACAAGAGGGAAAGAGAAAAAAGTGGGTAATGCCAATGAAAAAAAAACCAGACTACTTTTTCCCCTGTACACTTCACGACCATTCAATTTCAATCAGAAATCCGAGAGGGAGAGAAAGAAGTAGGCTTTAGTCTCATCTAATTTATGTATGAATCCTTTATCCTACACACACACACAATGGGAGTGTGTGTGTGTGTGGATTTCACTGTTGCTCCTTCATAATTTCACTCCTTTTCCTTTTTGGTCAGAATAAGAATCCTTTTCCCTTCTCCACTTGTGTGTGTGTGTGTATGGAGAAAGCTATGAGCCAACTCTCTCTCTCCTTGTCTTCTTACGTGTGTGAGAGTCCACGTGGGAAATATGCGTTTATTGGTTTTCATGAATTACAGTGGGTACAGCATCTTCTTTCTCCTTTCCCTTCTCTTCTATCGGATCAGATAAGCCTCGATAAAATGTCTCGTTCGAATTGCTATTGCTTTTGGAGAGGAAGAGAGAGAGAGTGAGAGAAAGGGGGAGAAAAAAAACCAAACGGTTTCTCCGGAATACCAACGTCCTCCGTTTCCAATCCACCCCTATAAAATCAGCCATAGCCATATCTACCCGCACACACAAGGAATGACACAACCACCCACTTGGACCACCAGCAAGGAAACTTGTGAAAATGAAATGTATAGGTAGACGAAGGGATATAGTGAAAGTGTGTGTAAAAAAAGTTCTATACCTTCAACATTTTAGTTTCTCGTGTGGAGAGAAATGAAAGTGAAAGTGGGAACTCTCTCCCCCTTCCATGGCATTGGGTATAGGGGGAGATGTACACAAAACCAGTACAAATAGAACGTGGTGGTGTGTGTGTGTGGACTGTGTTCAATCTGTACATTTTCTAATGGTAGAAATTTCAAGAGAATGAGTACACAAAGCCAGGCAAGGAGGTAACGGAGGAGGAGGAGGAGGAAAAGAGAGAAGCCTACCGTGATCCGATCCTCAATTGTGCAACAAAGGCAAACAAGAAACAAACTCCTGCTGCTCCTACCCTATCCTACCGGTATATTTCCTTATTTCCGCTCTAATGGTATCACGACGACTCCGGAGACGACGACCATCACTTTGCTTTCTCCCTTCCTTTCTCCCCTTTGCTTTTTCCTTTTTTTCTCCAAATCCTCCGGATCTTAGTGTAAAGTGTGGAGAGTGAGTGAGAGAGAAAGTGTGCGTGTGTAGTGCTTGCTAATATTACAACTTTTATATTGTTCTCTCTCCCTCTCTTTCTCCACCACCAATTGGGTTTCAGTGTGAAAAACAAAGAGGGAGGGGGAGGAAAATGGTGTAAATGTAAAGGATTTTTCCAACGGCACATTAGGACACTACAAACACCTTTCCATTTTGCAATGTACTACTTACTCCACGTTCAACACACAATTCCTTTCATTTGGCTCAAAAGGGCAGGAGAGAGAGAGAGCGAGGGAGAGAGTAAGTACATTTTTCTTTTATTTCCTTTATTTTCTCACACTTTCTTCACAGATTTGAGTGGACACAAAAAAGTTTGAGGCTCCACACACACAGGCCACAACAGACGACCTTCACGTCAGGCGGTCGGCTGAGGCGGTATTTTTACACACACAAAAATTTATAAGGAATCTTGTTGTTGTTACACAACTACAACCAAAAGTAATGTGTCTCTCTGTTTTGTGTATTTACAATCGTTTTTTGTGGACACCGTCACATCACTCCGGGAGAGGAGAGGCAAGAGTTTTTGATCCCCGGAAGTCCCGTGGTTTTCCCTACTTTTTTTTCTTTTCTTTTATTTGTAAAAGTTTCACTAATAGACTCAAAACCTGGGTTGGTCAGTCTCTAAAAGGGAAACCGGTAATGGGTTTACATGACAAGGGAGCCAAAGCCCTTCTCTCTTTTTCAGTCTCCCACGCTTTCTGGCAGGGAAGGAAGGAAAGAATATTAAAAATGTTGAGTCTAACCTCATCATTAATTTTAATAAAATATTTAACCCGCTCACATTTAATACACGCAAATTTATTCCAATGATGAACTTTCACTTCCTTGATTTTAACTTACTAATTTTATCTTAATCATGATTTAAAATAGCCCCACATCGTGGACGTCAGGCACACACATTCCCGGAATACTCCAGGAATAATGGGAGAGAGAAAACTAGGATAATTTATTCTCAACCCAAGGAGAAGGAGAGAGACTCGTTGACCTCTGTATATCCGGATTCAATTATCCTTTTGCATGCTCCGACATACTTACTCTACTTACCAAAGTGTGTGTGTGAGGAATGTCAGGTGGAATGATTGGTAACGAGAAATGATTTTCTAGAGCAGAGTGTGGTAAATTGTGAGGGTGGAGTCGAGACCATCACTCCCTACATTAAGGATAAAGAGCTCCAAGCTATTTCTCATTCATTTTCACACGGAGTGTAATGTAATATGTACCACATTATTCCTCTCTCTCCTCTCTATGTACATGAATACGCCGAGTGTATTTACACGAAGAAATTGCCAAAAGAGAAAAAATGGCGGAGTGAGTCCGTTGAAACGAGTAACTGTATTGATGATGGAATGTAATTCCAAGTCTGAACTCTAGACTATATTTCGAGTGTGTCTGTGTCCTGTGTGTGTGAGACAGTCGTGTCAATTTCCTACGGAGAGAATCTAATTGCTGTCGCTAAATGTCTTGGACTAGTCAGGTGAAGCCCGTTATCACTATCACAAAATTTAAATGCTGTGTGTGTGTGTGTGTGTGGGTTTGATATGGCATTCAACCTCACAGGAGAGGAGCTTGTGTGGTCACAACTGAATGTGTTGTAATATATGGGAAGGAGAGAAGAGGGTATCAATCATATAAAATGAGTAATAAAAATACAACTCTTTTACACTCCGCCTCTCCTCTCCACTCTCCATACTAATAATAGAGTGAAGGCGAGGAGGAGGAATTGATTATAATACTAGGTTCTTCGATATACTCTCTCGTTCTTCCACTTGATAGTCACTTTCGAGTTTAGCTGCTTAGCTAGGAGAGTCGAGTGTATTATAATTATTATAATAATAACGGAAGGTAAAGTTTCAAAAAACAATCCACACAGGAATAATAGGAAGGACTAAGTAAGGGAACAAAAAGTCTCTCTCCCCTCCATTACGAATGTGTAAAATGAATGATGGGTGTACTGCCCCGACTACATAGGATGGACTCCTTCTACTAACTATGATATATTCATGAGAGTACAAATGGATAAATGCAATGTAATGGGATGAGACAGAAGGAGAGGAGGAGGAGGAGGAGGAGGAGGGAGATGGAATGGAGTGATCCTATCTGTTGTCAACATTCCAGAGAATATTTATATTTTCACAAGAGGCAGATAAAGGTCTCATGTGGATGGACTTGACCACATGCTGTGTCAAGAGATGCACTATGATGCTTCTACACACACACACATACCCTCAGAGTTATTTCGGAGAGAGAGAGAGATAGGGAGCCCACAGGTCCTCCACAAACCGGAGCCCCAAAGACAAGAAATGGAGAATAGTCCACACATAGCACTGCATTTGAGTAGGATGGATCCTTTATAGAAGAGGAAGAGAGACAAGGTATTGAGCGCCCAGTGAGTGAGCAAATAAAATTCTATTTTTTATAGATGGATTTTACATGCGGTGGACAGAGGGACCGCCGGAATAAAATACCTCAACATACTTTCCATTATTATTCCTCCTCCCTCCTCCTCCTTCCCTTTTACTCACAATCGTATCAAGATTATATATTATTTTACTCTCTTGTGTCAAGTTCATTTGGACCATTAAACCTCTCATCTTCTCCTCCCTCCTCCTCCCTAATGAATGACATAGTTGATCCATCAAGTTGTGTGTGTGTGGAATTCCTCACAAATCCAAAACAACAAATCCTCCATGCTCCAGCAATGCTCAGTAATTTCTCAACATGCTCTCTCTCTACTACCCACTGACACTGACCATTTAAAAAAAGCACCCACTGTATCCATCCCTCGGCATCTAGGTAAAGTCATCGCACTGGCATAGTCCTCTCTGATTCCATTTAAATCCTGGAGAATCCACACACATGCGATATGTTTAGACAATGATGTGGGGAATGTGCTGACTGACTGGGCCGTCAAAGTTAAAGGGACAGGCAACTTATTAGCTCTCTCTTATAAATTTCATCTCGCAGGATGAGATGAGGACACACTGGAAGCAGTACAAAAAAGCACATGAATGAACTTTCTGTACATACACAAAATGGAGGACTTTTCCCGTCTGTCGTCAGACTCCACTTGTGACTTGTGTGTAGAGTTGTCTGACTTTTTTTTCTCTTTTTGTCCTTCCGCGTCCAACCAAAGACATCATTGTGTGTGTATTGTGTGTGTCTGTGTGAGTGTGTACGTGTGTGTGTAAATGTACACCTACACTAAACGGAATGAATCCAAGCAGCCAGTGCGGAGGCTATCTAAGTACTCATCTATAATTCAACAAGATCCAAGGTATCCAAAGCTACAAAGAGAACAAGACCGCAGAACCCACAGGATCTACATTTCCAACCAGCTTCCCTCCTCCTCCCTCCTCTCCATCTCATTTCCATCCTCCAAGAGCAACACACACTGTACAACAGGCTTCCCAATCTCAATTACCATTGCATGATCTTTGTGATCAGATGGGGGTCTCTCACATCCTCCCTCAATGAAATACCATTGGCAGTAGTCGTAGTAAATACAAAATATTCCAAAATATAGAACCATATTAGGAGAAAATCCTCAATTTTCCTACAAATAGTCAGACATTGACATTGTCGACCCAATTTCATTCCACCCGGAGGATCCCATCTCTGTGTGGGTGTGGGTGTGTGTAGGTTGTACTTTCTCTTTGTAATGTATTCGGGGAGGGAAACCTGCTGGATGGGATTGGATGGGTATGCAGGGTTGACACGGGAAGGATCAAATCCCTCTGCTCTGATAAGAGAGGCAAGGACTGGGCAATTCTAAATCGTATAAAATGGAATCAAAGAGTGGGTAAAGAACTGAGGACCATAACCATATGGATATAAGAGTCATCAAATGAGGGGACAAAATTCGGGGAGGGAGAATAAACCCCAACGAAAATATTCCCGGATAGTTGGACAATAGCTGGGAATTTTTGTACCAGACTTTCCCAACATCAAATTTAAACTAATGTTTCTTTAAAATATGCACCAAACTAAAGGAATGAAATTAAAGGCTGTACAAATGTAAGGAATTTTGCAATGTTCAAAAAAAATTTTCAACATTCATAGGCCATGGCTAAAACCAAAACTGGAAGAAGAAATGAGGACTTCATGGATCCGAGTTTGAATCCAATCCAACGACATTTTTCTAAGGGAGGGTCTTTTCCATTCTCCATGTTTTGTGATGCCGAGTCTCTGTCTCTGCCTTTCTTGGTCCTGTTCTGTCTTATCTTATCAGGATGGTTGTTGGCTTTTTTTGTGCTGTTGGTTGGTTGCTAGCCCGTTTCGGGAATTTCTTGCTTTTTTCCCCTTTCTCTCTTCCCTCCTCCCTTTTCTCTGCTTCTCATCTCATCCATCGTCCTCGATTACCTCGTTGTCCTCCCTTCAAATAAACATTTACCTCACGAGCTAAATGACTGTGACTTCCCCATCGGATTCCAGAAAATATTTTATTGTCTCATCTCGGAAACTATTCATGTTCTACTGTTCTATAACGTCACGTTAGAACGCCGTACACAGGCACACGAGAGAAGAGGATAGGCAAAAAAGTACACACAATCACACACGGGAAAAAACTACAAAGAAATAAAGAGAGCGAGATAGGGAAAAAAGCTCTTTTTTTGCCTTTGCCTTTGCCTTTTTCCCTGTCTCCACTCACAAATTTACTACACACAGTCGTCTTCTCCATGCATTTCCATTCTGTATGCAGTATAGGTAGAGAGAGAGACCCAACATTTTCTCAAAAATCCAAAGTTTCCTTTCTGCCCTCTGTGTCGACAAGGAAAGGGAAAAAAAGGGAAGAGGCAAGGCCGGAGAAACATTATCAACTTGCATTACTTCCCATAAATCTCCTAGGCAAGTCTGCCAATTTTTCGCACCTTTTTTCCTACAACATTTATACATACCGTGTACACACACACACCGATAACCTCCTCTCTCAATCTTCTCAGAGTTTCAGTCTGTGTCGTTCCTCTCTTTAGTCTCCAAATCCCTAATCCTTGAGAAATCTAGCCAACTTATCTTCCCCTATCTCTCTCTCTCTCTCTCTCTCTCTTTAAACGACCAAGTACACATACGATACTAAGTCAACCATTGCTATTACACACCTTTGCTTTTCCCCCTCTTTTCTTCTCTTCTCTCTCCCTAATAATACATGATGCAAAATAAAATGCTGTCGTTCCTCACACTTTATCTGTCTGTATTATCTCCCTTGTACATCTCCCATTCACACCAACACACACGCACACACACACATACGCACACCTGCCTCTACTCCAAAGGAGAAAGAAAAGTCTGTGTGTCAGTGTGTGTGTGTGATACACGAGTTACAAACGGTGCAGAGTGTGAAGCTATAAATTACGAGACGGTCTCAGGAATACCAAAAAAACTATTGCTATTTTATACGTAGACACAAAATACGGGTCGGTGTGTGTGTGTGTGGAGGGATTTCAATGAAAAATCTAAACACAAAATGTACAAAAGGTCTCCAATACGTACAGTATAGTACGTAGTGTACATTGACATGGACGTAAAGGATTGTTCAATCGACTTTGCGAAATGTCCACATACATAATAGACATACGTAGGTAATACGTAGGCAGCGAAACAAGGAAAGACGGGGCCCAAGTTGACTTGGACAAACAAGATAGAGTAAATAGAACGGCAGGGTCACAGTCACACAGACAGCCGTCTCTCTTACTCTTCTCTCAAGAATTTCGCAGGATAATCCCATTATTTTTATTTTACTCTTGAAATTCGTTAACGAGTTGTTAGGAGCTGGAAGCGTCAGGATGTCAGAAGATGACTGTACAACTGCAATATGTATGTACATGTACAATGTACACTGTATGTGTGTGTGTGTCTACATATTTTGAACTACTTTACAAATATAAGGAGAGTTCTTGTTTGCCACGACTTTTTTTATGTACCTTTTCCCTCTGTGTCATTCCGCTGAAAGGAACGTTGGTTTTTCTAGTTGAACTCGTATAAAAGTTTTTGGAATGCTTTCAATTCTCATTTCAATTTCTCACCACGGAAATACTGCAAACACACACACACACATTGTACACTACAGTGTAGTGTACTAGCGTACCATTTGTCTGACACTATTTCATGTTATCACCCATGCCTAAGAATTTCCACGTTGAGATAAGTTATGTGAAATTTTGAGACTTAAATTTGATGTTCTTTTCAGTTGTAATGAATCCAAATGGGATTTTATGCTCTACAACACAGTGTGTGTGTGTGTCTGTGGCAGTACAGCTTGAGAGTGTGTGGGTCGAGTTTTTTGAGATTGAAGTTTAACATGTAATTGTAATTTATTTAGACTACTCGACGAGATGAAGGAGGATGGGAGACGGTACTTTGTCTCAGTTCTCAAAAAACATTTAAGAAAATTGAAAAGTTGAAGCAATTGAAATTTGAAAAAAAATACACACACACATTACACCCAGCAAAGCGGCACAGTAAACGTTTTCTTGTACACACACACACATTTATAAGGTATTGTTGAGTACTTTGGCAAAAAGAGAGGCAGAGAGTTGCTCTGTTTCCAATTCCAAGTATGCAATTAGCATTAAATATTACCTGCCTTCCCATTTACATTTACCTGTCAAATTGTGTCCGGCGGTTTTAATTGCCGTCCTTCTCTCTCTCTCTCTTTCCCTCACTCTTGTTAATGTGAATACGTAATAGAAAATTGAAACGGTTTTCTGTGACTAATGTTAGTGGTCGGGGAGGGAGGGAGAGAGAGATGGATATTTTATTACCAGTATCCACTTCACTTTGACGAATGTCGGTTAATCTCTCTCTTTCAAATTTTAAGGGGTTATAAACCTTCATTCTACCTCCTCCTCCTTTTTCGCATCAGGATCGTTCGGTAAACTTTAATTTGCAATACTTTATAATTATGTTATCCCAATGTACACACACACACTCTCATAACGTACAGAGAGAAGTTTAAGAATGTCAATCCACCTGTCCACTCGACGCTCGTACATTTTAATTTTATCTCATATTATTATTACGGAGAGAGAGAGGGGGATGACAGGCGATCGACTTTTCTTCTCTTGGAGGGAGGAGTACAGTAAACTTTAAATTAGACGACCAGGAGGAGGAGGAATGTGAGTTCTTTCAACTCACAATTCCATTCATAGTACCAAAAACACACTCTCTATTTCTCCGGTCCGTTGTTGACTACATAGTGCGTACAAGTGGAGAGTGGAGTTAATGGAGGAATTTAACCCCGTTTTCCCGTTAATTACAGATTATCCATTGCATGTGTGGAGTGAGACTACAGTTGAACCAAATCCAAAGACAAAAGGCCAAATCCTCCGCATAGTTTCCCGTGACTTGGAACATATTTCAGGATGGAACGCGGTTCCTCACATATGTATGTGTATTCTGTAATACTGAATAACACATTTGATACACAAGGAAACGTTCTGTGTACACACAAGAGTGTTGTAAAATTGCTCCATAGTATTTATATCTACCCTCTCTTATCCAATGTTAATGAAATTAATATGATGGAAACTACAATTATCTTTATCATATTCTCCACCCACTCCCTCTCCTTACAAATTGAGCTATACTGTCTCCAAATTTAATTTCGAGTGTCTTCCCTCAACATTCAATAAATCGTGATTGACATATCGAAGTTTGGGACTGTGTAACATGTATAATTTTAATTACTGGTTGTGAGGGGGAGGAGGAAATGAGAAACATATTTGGGAAAGACGAAGACTCAAATTGAACATTAATATTGGTAATTTTGAGGATGAAAGGATGACGAGAGCCTTTGGCTCTTTTTCTTTCCTGGTTTAGCAGGACGTGAGTTTACTCCCCTTTTAATTGGTTGTCATGAAGAAGGCAGTCAAATATTTCTGCTCTCGATTATCAACCAAATCCTCAACCAAGGATTCTTGAAATAAAATTTGGAAAATAAAAATTGTGGATGACCCTTTCCTTTGTGTGTATTGTTAACAGTGCATAGTTTATGTTCTATGCCTGTTTAATTTTCTCCATTCCTTCTCATACTAAGTGCCTACATGCTACATATTTACCTCGTTTCATACACAACACACACACAATGTAAGGTATACATTGGTAGTACTTTGTCATTTAGCTGGAAGCTTGGAAACTTAAGTCAGTCCATTAGCATTTAGCATTTACTCTGCCCCCCTCCATGTATTATTGTCAGAACTGTAAACTTGTCTTCCTCACTCCCTCCTCCTCTCTCCTGTCCTCTCTTCTGTTTCTACAGTATAGACATATGCTCTATATCTACTTAACTATGTACCGAAGAGACAAAAGATTCTCCCAGTAAAGTCTCTTCAAAACCCCAGATCTGACTTTCACATTAGCCGTTCACGGGGAAACCGTAGAACTGTGTATCTATGGTATGTAGCCTATGTGTGTGTGTGTGTGTAGACTGGATGACAACGAACTGAGAACTGCAAACTGCGAATTACCTAAACATCAGCACAAATAATAATGTAGATGTGTGCCTGACTGACTGAGCCTCACATTCTACACAAGTGGGGCCGAAACACGTATGTTTTACTCTGTGTATGTATATATGTACACACACAGAGTAAACATAATATACAAGTACAGGTTGTCGTCGTTGACTGGATACTCACACCCAGTATGTACGCTCTGTGAGGGGAATGCTGTGTGAGCAACAGCAAACGTCGCATATAAATATATGCTGTAGTCCTATGACAGTCTTAAATTACAACCACCATCAACAGAGAGAGAGAGAGAGAGAAGGGAAAGAGGGAGAGAGAGGTAGTGTACGAAAATGGGCTGATAGTAAATTATAATGCTAATCAAGCTGCTGGCGAAGAAGGAGGAAGGAAACGAACACACCTCTATCTCTTTAACTATGACTCTACTCTATCAAAATCCCGGGCAGGCATGCCATGTCGTGGAAACTAGTTAATATAAGATGAGATCTATCCCACACACACAGACACACACACATACACACCGTTTCCCTCCTTTTATATAGCTTTAACTCTAATTCCAGGTTTATAGCTTCTATGAATATACAGTAAAGAGAGAAGAGACCATTTCAGAATGTCTCCTTGATGAGTGGAAGAATTTTGAGCCTGATTCCGATCAAAAAATCTCCGTTACAAGCGGAGGACGGAACGAAGGATTCAGGAAGTATGACAACAAAAAAACACACTTCTCTGGGAAAAAACAATGAGTCACAAATAAAAACCCCCGTTTTTTCTTCTTTCCCCCTGTCATAAAAAATAACAATAGTTAGTCCCATCTTTTTTTTAAATGCCTATTTTTTGACACACACTCACATTCTGCCTCTGAGCTTCCTAGAAAGATATTTGTAACAAAATTCTCGACTCCAAATTGCCCAATTCGGAGTCGGTATATCCGGGAGGAAAAGTTGGATTTTTAAATATGTTTTTCTCCCCGTGGAAATATGCTTTGGGAAGCACAGGGAAAACGTACGAGACTTTAGACTTGCCACATATTTACATTTTGAAGTTTTATCAACTTAAGTATCCACACACACAAAGAGAGAGGAATACACTTGGGCAGTCGTTACAGCAAACACGATTTATCATGAGACTTTGAAGGGTGAGGGAGAGGGGAGACACACGCACAGACTCTGGGAGATGAGAGAGTTGAGACGGGGAATGTTGAGTTCCACTTCCTACATTACATTACATCCCATTGCATTTTGAGCGTAACATGGAGAAGTGAAGACTTTTGAGTATTTGAGCTATGTTCTTCCTCCGAGTTCAAACTCGTCCATCCTCACTTGGCCAGAATATGAATGAAGAGCGAGGAGGACACCAAATGGACAATTTTTTTTCTCTCTCTCTCTCCAGAAAGTCCATGCGTCCACTTTTCATCTTTCCATTCTCAATTTCTTTCTACCCCCAACTCTGACCATCCATGTATACTGTACATAGTTAGACGGGCATGAGAGAAAAGAAAAAGATGGGGAAAATGTATTACATCTTCAAAGCCTCCACTTCAAATTTAAGCTGTAAGACTCCAATGGGGAGAAGCATTGGCTGTATAAATACATATTTATATGTATATACTTGTAGAGAGAAGAGAGGAGGAGGGGAAACTCATCGGTCATTTGAAAATATCAAATACAGATTTAGACACATTGGTTCCGTCTCCGCACATTTGTTTTCCCGAGAAAGAAAAAAGTATAAATGCCCTTCTCTACTTCTTAAGGAAACTGGCCAAACCGCCCCCTTATCAAAAATGTCCAACTTTTTTTCCCATACATATGTAGACATGTAGTAGAAATTCTGTATGACAATCCTTATATCTGAGGAGAAAGGTAGGACCAACAAAGACACAAATACACACCCAACACACCATTTATTGTAAATCGCTCGGATTTTGAAATTGAAGAGCGGAGGACATCATCCTCCGTTTCCAATTCAAATGTGGATACTTGACTACTCCTATGTCTTCCACACAGCCATGTATGTACATTCATAACATACATGTGTGTGTGTGACCGTCCCTTTTTTCAATACAAGGAGACAGCCTTAGCCTCTCTTCCTTCTCCTCCTTCTCAATGTCATAATAGACTGAGCAGAAAAAAATCCCTGGAGATGAAAGCTCGAAATCCTTCCTCGGCTCTCTCTCCAAACACACACTGACATGTATTCGCCTATTTCGAGAGGGGATAAACTATGACCGTAGACTGTCCAAATATATATATATATGAAAAAATTGGAATGAGGCAAATGAAATTCTCGATTCAAATTCTCTCCGTCGAGGAATATCTAGATGAAAAAAGAGAGGCAACTTATGAAGATTCGAGTGGATGCAAAGTTTAACGTTGTCCATAAAAATCAAAGAAGATGGTTTATATTTGTGAAATTCCTTTAATTCCATTCAATTGTGTGTGCAAAGGAGAGACACATTGAAAAGGAAATGTTTGTTTCTCGGCGTCTCTCTCTCTTCAAACGTGTGTGTATACATACAGTCGAAGGCAAACAGTGTGTATTACGGAGTAGGGAATAAGTACAATAAGAAAAAGGATGCCTTGCCCTGTAAATCGTGTTAGTGTGTGTGTGTGTGGAGAATGGGCCAGGTTGTATAAATACGAGGGGCTAATATGTCAACTTGTATTGATGCAAGAGAGTGATGTGAATGACAAAAGGTTTTTACATGTCGTCCTCGTCGTCTTCATGACAACAATTCACGACGACAGTGCAGGGGCAAATACAAATGTGTGTAGTGTGTACGTGTGTGTCTGTGTGTCTGTGTGTGCGTGTACATAATATATACAAGGTGTTCATAAACGTTCGTAAATGGACGACGTGCAGCCGGTTCGAATAATCAAGTGTGTGTGACTGTGTGTGTGTGTGTGGAGGGAAAAGGTCCTTGAGTACTCCAGTCACAAACCTCTCGAGTGAGTTTAGAGAGAGCTAAGTAGTTAAAGGTAAAAGAAGAGGGGACTTGGACAAGGAGACGAAAGAGTGAATTTGTTGTGGTCCTATACTACTCTATTATATGTTTATACAATTCCCCATTTTCATGAATGAAAACTCAGGAGTGGCAATGCCGTCATCATTGACGTCTTTTGGATTCTTTATAAATAACTTAGAAGAATCTTTGAACCTTTGAGTCGGCTTTTACTTTTCCCCAAAAATAATTTATTTACAATTCGAAGACACATTTTAGCTTTCCATGTTTACAATAAACAAAAAATAAGTTCAGAATAATTTATTATTATTGTGCATTTTTTGCATAAAATTACAGATCAACAAAACCATCGCAAAAAATATCACAATTTGGATCGTTCAATTGTTCATTTTTTTGAGGACGTACATAGGAAAACAGTTAAACATTTCCTCCCCTAAAAAAGGAAAATAAAAAAGGACACTTGTAAAAAGTGACTGAATCCTTCGTGCTTGATCGTAATTTTTCGTTCCGTACTCTCTTTTTCCTGTATTAACTTGGCTCTGAATCTCCCTCCAGCTCTCTCTCTCTCTCCTTCTCTCTCTTCCTCTTCCCCTCAAAGTAGTTCCTTGTTCAGCTAACCATGTAACTTGACTGTATAAAAGTTTGTCTTTTCTGGACACACACATTCACATTTACATACGTCCGGTCCTTTTTTTCCTTCTCTCTCTCTTCTCTCTCCTTGCGTGTCTCCCTCTCTTCTTCCTCACTGCTTTTGGCCAACCTTAAAAAGTTTCTGTCACAAATATGGAATATATAGTCACACATTTAGGATACATTCATCCTACTTTACATACCCATTCTTCCTACACACACGTACCAGAGAGAGAGAGAGAGAGAGAGAGAGAATGTTGACTGATGTAATATAAATTGTCCGAGTGTAGAGAGTAGAGACCATGTATTTATGTCCATCTACTTCCTTTCCCTGAATAACAATCAGAGTTACAGGAGGAGGAGGAGGAGGAGAACACACTCACTCCATGTAATCCAGTGTGCAAGACCAGTACAATTTTTTCTACACATTCTCCTGGTATTGCAGAACAAGGAACAAAAAACATTGTCAAAAAACATTTTTTAGAAGTGAACACACAAGGCGGAATAAGACCTCATAGCCAATCAAGCACTGTGTGCTGTGTGTGCTACTGTGTGTGTGTAGAAAAATCTTTTCTATTCTCCGACATCTCCAATCACATCAACGATCGTCCTATGATTGAAGAGAGGAGGGAGACGAAGAAGAAGAGAGGACAAAGTTGAAGGCACACTTGAAAAATGGTTCCTAGCCATGATTCATGAATTGCCAACTTTAGCACACACGCTCACTCAATGAAAGACACACACACACACACACACACACTTTCCTAACAGCCACCATCTCTCTCAGCAAATATCCATCTATTCATCGTCATCCATGTTTTTTTGTCATACCATTACTCTCGAACCTAGTTCACACACAAAGACAAGTGTACGTGTACAAATACACTGGCTTTGTGTGTCAGGGAATCGTGAGCCAACAATGGGATTTTTTTTGCAAATTCCGATACAGCCTCCATTAGTTTTAACACAGTCCAAAATTTTGAGATAACTGCATAAATGAAGAAGGGATCTCAAGTGGGGCAAATTCTAAACCAAGCCGAAGAGGAGGAAGATTGAAGAACCAGGACAACTGAATTGGAAGCTGGGAAACGTCTAGAATGGTAAAATAGAAAATGGGGAAATATCAATACCGAAAAACGTCCACGTCAGCTGTTTTCCTTCTGAGTGGGTTTGGCCATGGGCAAGATAGTTCACCATGCAAGATCTTTGCACATACACAAGTGTGGAAGGATATACAATACATACGTGTGTGTACAATAGTAATGGGGTAAAGCGGAGGATGATTCAACATGCAGTTTACTTGTTCAAAGTTTAAGTGTATGTATGTGTGTGTGTGTGTGTGTGTGTGTGTGGTTATCTCTTGGCTTTAGTCCCGTAGTTTACATAACGCGACATTTACCATCCCCTTAACTAAAAAGATTGTGTCTATTTAAATTTAAAAGGGAAGGAAGGGTTACACACAAGATGACAATGATGCTTGACTATTACTTTACCTCTGCTGTGTGTGTGTGTGCTCATAGATGTCCTTTATAAAGTAACGTGTGTGTGCCGTGTGTGGAGAGAAAATATAAGCAAAATACTTTATCTTGCATACATATGACATAATAATGGAGGGACGTTGAATGTGAGGCTAAAGAGGACCCAGTCTCTCCTCCTCTTCTCTGCTCTTCTCCTCGCAAGTCAAGTCAGAAGGTAGAAAACAAGAAATAAACTTTACCTTCTTTCACTTCAAAACCACATTCACTTTACCTTTGACATGACAGGCCAAGCAGTGGCTCCGTTTTTGTACACAAGAGGAGCAAGTGCGTTTCTCCCAAAGAGTCTCTCTTTTTAGAGAGAGTGTGTGTGTGTGTAATCGTGGTAGTTGGAGAATGTATAATGGAAAGAGAGAGAGACTAACAAGACCACAAGGAGAATTTCCTTGTTGCATCATAATATTATATAATACTATAAAATGTAATAGAATCGTGGAGCAGGGGAGCTTAGACAAGGACCTCCGCTTCCATCTCAAGATTTTAACTCTTTTCTCCTCCTCCTCCACATAGTACGAAACTACACACTACACCAGCTGTGTAAACTCTGTGTAGTGTACAACATGGTTTAAGCCATCAAACCCCTGAACGCTCCTCCAGACACACACAGACACACACAAGCACACACACACACGGGAGGAAGAATGGAATTCACTGGAACATGATAGTGAGGCTTACCTTGCCGTTTTCAAAATCCAGCCTCTTCCAATTTCATGTGGGCCAACCAGCCACCCAGCCAAATACATTGTAGCGTAGACTTCATGTTATAAGGCATCTCCAAAACACACGTACACCGCTTTCTCCCACCCAAACTCGTATCCCTTTCATATTTCATAGGTAAAGAATTCAAAAATTCGCATTCAAACTCATATTTATGAATTTTTCATATAGATTTCTCCCATGCTCTATTATTTCCTTGTATATTCTTCTCCTTTCTCCTCCTCCCATGTTGAAGCTGGAGTACAGAATGTGAGCATATTAAATACACACACACACTCATACACTGTTCAGGCCAGTACATATTTAAAGTGTGTAGACTTGTTCTAGTTATGCTTGTCCTCCTTGTCAGAACATCCCTTGCCATTTTTCTCCACACTGTATACATCCACATCCTACGTACAACATGGCATCATCTCCTAGGGAAAAAATTCTGAAATTCCCATCCTCATATTTTTCTTGTGTGTGTGTACCGTCCACCCTCCTTTTTCCTACAATGCACACACTCCACTAGAGTAGATATTGAGTAAAAGTTTGTATTATACATTGGATCATGAAAAACGGTAAAGAAAGAGACTCCCTCCTCTTTTTCCTTGACTTGTCGAGGCTCATCTACATAGTAGGGACAGTGTGTGTGTGTGTGTGTGTGTGTGTATGTGTGTGCATATGCATAAATTATGAATTACCTCACATTATAATTTTTATGGGCATGAGCACGTAGGCGTAGCCATTCTCCATGTATTTTCCTCCATTTTTATATATTATATACAAAAATGTTCACAATTTGTGCACAGTCTGCATGGTCCATGTCTTCTCGTTCTCCCTCCCTCTCTCCCTCCCTGTTATTATGTCACGTCCGTTGGGGAATAGATGTAGATGTAAAAAAACGGATAACATAAAGCATGGAAGGGAAAAGCAAAGCATAGGAGGGGAAAAAAGAGAAAAAAAGCAATTGCAATGACAATATGTGGAATCCAATGTATGTCATCTCATTCCAGGAGTACATCACCATCTTTCCCTCCTTTTCTTCATGAAGAGAGTAAGAGAGAGAGAGAGCAAAAAAAATCAGGCATGATTTTTTTTTCTTCAAATCTCCAAACCTAAGTACCTCAAGTTGAGTGAGCTTCAAGGAAAAGCTAAATAAAATAAGAGAAGGGGAAGAGGGAAAAGTTGCCATTTTCATTTTTTCCGTTGCCTCAGCGGATTTGCGTTTCTACTGACACAACCCACGTATTTTTTCCCTCACACACACACACACAGAATGTACGCACAAGAAAATGTGAAATGATTATTGCAACACAAATAATACGGAGGAAATTGAGAGAAACACATACAGTACAGTACAGTAAGTCTAATTCCGGGTTAAAATAAATTCAAAAGTCAATGGACTCTAAGAATATTCATGTCAACCCGCACACACACATGGTCCAGCTCCGCGTGTGTGTAGTGTTTTTTGAAAATAGGACGACAGGAAGGATGACAATGCTCTTCTGCGGAAAAATGTAGTTTTGTGACATAAAATCCAGAAATCCTAAATCATGGTCACTAGAATAAAAGAATTTAATTTAATGCGAGATTAGGATTGTCAACCTTTTACTTTCACTTTCACTGGAGAAAAAAAAACTTCAATCAAATCTAAATTATGGAAAGTGGGGCTAGCTTAATGCATGTAAATGATTACGCATCCTTCGCTGTACTAAATGAACACACAACAATAATAGTAGCTTTCAACTTGCAAATTGCATTTGAAATGAAGTTCATTACAGCTATAAAATCCTGTCTCTCAAAATTTTTTTTGATGTGACATATCCACGTGAGTGAAATTTCCAGCCAGAATGACAAGAGGGAGAGTGTAAAGTGTGTTCGAAAACTATAGGACATTTTGTTTTTGGACCGTCATTTTGTGACCCCTTCACCCCATGACCTGATAGTTTCAGAACAGATGACCCACTTAGTGTCACGTGTTGTGGCCAACAATGACCGAAATCCGATGGCGGGAACACGAT
>WJFB01002513.1:0-18727 GCA_009870185.1 Pygmarrhopalites habei
GAAGGGATTCGTAGACTCTTTAAAGTCTTGTAACTAGCTACATAGTTGGCTGGAATGTATGAGCTGTGTGGGGGGGGGGGGTTTCGAGTGGCAACAATGTAAAATGATAATTCATGTAAAATTATTCAATAACACATTGAATGCCATTAATCATGTCGACACTCCACTATATGATACCATGGAATTAGTACGGCATAGTGCAGGGTTTCTCTTTTCTCTTCTCCTTCCCCCCATCTCTCTATATACATTATATATTACATTTTTTATATGGAATCATGAGTAACTTGTGCTCAAAAAATTTTTAATGTATGAAAGAACGAGAGAGAGAGAGAAGGGGTGGGTGAGGGTGAGAGGGGGAAATCAATAAACAGTGGAAAGTATTGACTTATGTAAATGAAGAAAAATTCTTGCAAGAAGAATTCATAAGGCACTTTGCCACTTTGCTTAAGCAAACATTGGAAATGGCGGACTTGGACTCGTCCTATTTTTCCTACACAGGCACACACACACTTGCACTCACACGTACAAGTCAAGAGCAAGGAAAGGAGGAGGAGGAAAAGATTCTCAGAATGAAGAGGAGCAACATTGCATAGAGCTTTTTTCTCTCTTTTCTCTACCTACGTAAAATGTTCAGAAAAAAATTCTGAATTTTTTCCATTCCTTTCTCTTTCTCTCTGGTTCTACTTGACTTTTCCCTCTATGCTCGTTTCGAAAAAATGAAGCAGAGAAAGAGAAAAGGGGAATGTTCTCCCTCTTGCACTGCATTCGTTCGCTCATCTCATTCTAAACCTCTCTTTCTTCGTCTTTGGCCTTATATTTACAATGTTATGAAAGCACCCCCCACTTGGTTTCGTCCTCCCCTTCCCCTTCCTCCTCTCCACTTTCTTCTCTGCTCTGTATCTTGTCTTGAGATTTTGTTTCTACTCTCAGCGGCCTTTTTCTGGCTCAGCTAACACTTAAAACAAAGCCCAAGTCTTATACATTAAATTATATGTAATCTCTTTTTTATACCGACCTACACAATCTTCTCATTTTATTCTTTACAGCTCCCCCCATTCTCCTCCTTCAGTACAAGCCAAACACCATGATATAATCTCTATTCTTGTCCTCTGTACGCAAACTCTCGTACATTTTCTTTCTCCTTCCCTCTACTTCACTTACAAGCTTCATTTGTGTATGTGTAAGTACCATCAGAATTTACTGAAAACTAGTAAAACTACACTCAATATCCCTTTTAAAGGTTTTTCCTCCTGCCACATAACCCAGGCACAGACAAAGGCATAGATAGACCCGTCGCCTTGACTAGCTTACTCAATTTTCATATTGCATAATACATGCAGGGACTAACAGTTTAAATGGCTTTTTATTATATAATCTTCCACGCACTCACTTTCTTCATCTTACATGGTTTCTTAAAATATAAACGGACTACCCATTCTCCATCCCATTCCCATGTCCGTGTTCATGTCTGTGTGGAAATACATCAGGGGGAGAAGGTGGATTGTAATGCACATATTTTTACAGGGGATAAAATATCTTCTCAACTTTTTTGTTTTTTCACCCACTGAGATGACACGGAGTAAAAAAGGTGGAACAGCAATTGAGTCAAAGTCAATTTGAAAGACTTTTCCAACTTTCTCCTCCTTTCTCTTCATAGGAAGAAAGGGGATTCACTTTTTACTTCCATTTCTTTACAATCCTTCGAATGGGATTGACTCAAATGTAATTCAAAATGAAGAGAAAAATGCAGATATGTATCAAAGGGATTAAATTGGAAATCATTTGAATAGATAAATCAATGAGAATCATTTATAAAATTACACATTATGCAGTAATAAAATGGTCCCAACAAAGTGTTCGTATTTTTACAAAGTTTATCTTATATGTAAGTACATATTTTGTAAAAAATGAAGGAAAAAAACTGCCTCAATAAAAACGGAGCGAAACAGTAAAGCTCTAAATAGAGCAATGTAAGAGGACAGATAATATTACATCCAAGGGTTTATCCAGCTCAAGTTAACAGAGTTACGTTCAATTCTTCCGAAAGAAAGTGATAGAGAAAATTCCCATTGGACGGCTCAACGAAAGAGGGCACATGACCCTCAGTAAGTTGAAAATCATGGTAGTAGACATCATATCATTATTAGCTGTGTATTACAGACTCTTGAACTACATGCACATAGAAACTCTGTCGTTTGCCCCTGCCTTCTCCTCTTCCACTCCACTCCTCAACAGACAACAAGAGCTAAACGGGGAGGATAAGAGGGAGTTGGGAAGTTTTGAGCGAGGAAATACGTATAATTTGTATGATTAGCAACCATTCCCAACAAGGTAACAACAACTACCCGTTGTACACTATATTATACTGTACTCCACACACACACACACCCACCACATTATTTTGTAGGAGAGGAACTAAAGTTCTCCGCTCTCCTCGCGGGTAAATGGAATAGAGTCTTTGGTACATCTCTGTACTTACACCGTGGCACTCATAAACACACACAATATAAGACTGAAAGCTTTGACTGGTATAGCACAAAGTGGAAACGGTCCCTATAAATTCCTGTCTCTCTCTCCCTCTCAGCTTGTCCTGTGCCATGCTATGAACAGAGAAAAAGAGAAAGTGGGGAGACTTGGGCTGGGGAAAGTTGTGCTGTTTGAGAGAGCGCCCCACATGAGAATTTACGATGGCTTTCTCCTTTACTTACCTAATAACTATTTTAGTTTGGGCACACTGAGAGTTTTATCTGGAGGCGACAACAGAAAGCCCTTATGTTGATTCTGACGAGTCTTAAATAAGTAATGAGGAGGGTAACCTATCCCATATTACACCCTCCCCCCTCTCTTTTATGTATTTCCTCTCCTACTGATCCAGATCAATTCGGGGCTTGTCAACTAAATAGAGACAGAAAGAAGCTTTTCGTTCTCATCTTCTCCTCCACCTATTTTCTCCTCTTCACCAACTCCTCCAGGCCGTCGCCTTTATTTTTCATGTGTAAAGGTTAATCGATTCTTAGTGAGAGAGAAAGAAAGTTCCATTCCCAGATTTCGAATTCTACAAGCTCAACTTTCTACCCTATATTCACTAGTCACTTTCTATACAAATTTATACTTACATTCTCCCCCCTCTCTCTCCGTCCGTGTTTTGTATGTTTAAATGATTGTGTGCCTTGCGCGTATGTTTGTGTGTCTGTGCTTATGCACTTGTGTTAATTATTCTGTGTGCAGTCTGAAATATTTTGTTCATCTGCCCTTTTGACACCACAACCGCCATTACCACTCCTCCCCAGCAAGTCTATTCTATTCCACTGTTCTCTAGTCTTGAAGCTAATAAAATGCTTTTAATTTGTTTCAGGAATAATTACAAGTGGCGGGGGTGGACGTCCTCCACCGCCCAGTTCTGTGGGGACAGTCAGTGAGCGCCTTCAACAGGGAAATCCCACAAATACTGGCAGTCCCATCCTCGGAGGTATGCCACTATTTTTTACATCACTTTTCCTATTTTCTACTTTCATGACCTTTAAACTGTAATTGAGAAAAAATGAAAAATTTCTTCATACTTTGTTCCGTTTACACACGTACATGAAAAAACAAAGGGAGAGAACGATTAAAGAGTAAATAGATGGAACAATATTAGCGTTCGTCTTCCATCTGTCCAGTCAAAAAAGTGTGTAGAAATATTTATATAGTGTCAATAAACCTAAGTGGCTTTGTGTGTGTGTCTGACCCAGATAAATGAAATGTTGTCGTGTCGTCAAGTTGTAACTGTAATAATTGCGAAAGGTTGTCATCCACTCACTAACTCTCCATTTCTCTCTAGTTTTCTAGGGACAAAGAGAGTATGATGGATAATTTACTATTATCGCCAACAGCTACAAGTTTCCATCTGTACGGCAAGCAGGACATGGTCGAGAGTGCACGTCGTACGTGTGTGTACAATAAACATGGTTTCCTCCGTATTGACTGACTGAGAACAAGACTGAGTTCAGTCTCTCTCTCTACGAATTGTTCTAATACGAGTTAAATAAAATACATTCTCTCCCTCTTCACTTTCTCTTCCCAAATATGTATAAGTTATATATTGTATGTACATGGGAACTGATTATTTTACTCTCTTGCTACATCATGGCATTGACTCTGTTAACTCGAATTTCGTCAAACTCCTTTTCCATTCTCTCCCTCTTTCTTCACACACACACACACACACTTCCTCCATGATTTTAAGCATAGGGTGCTCAACCTGGCTTTCCTCATGTGAAGCACAGTCTTGTTGACATGCATCTGTCCCGTTGATTTTCAACAAGAAATGTCCTGACTACATTTATACGTGTCGTCATCATTTCTTCCGTGTTATTATTACTATATTGTTGTTGTTGTTGGAGGAGGAGGAGGACAGAGCAAGCAAAGAAGGAAGAAAGGGAGGGGATAGGAATGAGTAAATTGGAACTGACGTAAATTTTACATTATACTCTCTTACCTCGACACAAATTGGTCACACTGACAAAATTGACAGAGTACATTGTCCCTAACTTTAGCGCCCTGACATCCACAGAGAAGTCACGTTGGAAAAAACTTTTCTCTCCCTGTTCTCTCCAGAAACAGGGACAACCCTCCTCGCCTCTCTGACTTTCTTCATCTTTCTCTTGGCTTCTGACTTGTCGATAAAGAGAGATGGAGGAAAGAGAGGAGTTTGCATTCTCTAAGACTACGTTTTTTTCTACGTCGGGTTGTCTATTTTATGTGTATGTTTATATATATATATATAAATACTTGCATTAAATACAATTGTACATACGTACATATATATACATCGAGGAAAAGTCCGTGCATTCGACTTTTTTCCCTTCTTCTAACTCTTGAGTAAGTAAAAAGTAGAAAAGGAAGAGTGAGAAGGTTGAAGAGCATCTGGGGGGAAATGTTAGGTTTGGATGGATGGAGTGCCGGGACAGTTACTTTCTTTCTGACTGAGTGTAGGAAAAAAGTAGCTTACTCGATGCATTGCTAATGCATGTCAGCATAAATTCCTATATAATATACACACAGGAGTATCCACGTGTGAGTGTACTTTGTACCATTGAGTACACATAGGAGAGGAGAGCAATTCCTGAAGAAAAAATTCCCACGGACTGTAAAGAGGGAGAAAGAGAGAAATTCACTTTATGTTTCGGATCTCAGGGAGGAAGAGAATAAAGTTTGAAAAAAAGAGGGACGATAGAGGGAAGAGAAAGATTGGATGTACCGTCACTCTGTCTCTGTACAATGGAAGTAGGAGAAAGTGAGGGGGGATACAAAAGTGAAAACGTGACAGCAGAAGCAATGAATGAGAAGTCAGAGGGAGGGAGAAGGACGTTGCTCATCGATTGACTTGATCTTATTATGTATCTACAATATATGTATAGAGTAAATTTGTAGTCAGCTACGCAAGCGGACGATGACAATTACGTTGCAAATAAAATACAAATGTTTTACATACACAACGGTGTACTTATGTACACTTTTCATGGAGTAGTCAACTCGACGTAAATTTCACCAGCTACCGTAATACCAAAACTTTTCACTCTCTCAAGAAATACTAGAGTGACGGTAGACTACGTAGCGTATACAAGTACATTGCTGAATAATTTCCCTTTTGTTTGATTCTAGGTGGAGGAGGAGTAGGTGGTGGAAGTGGAGGTGGTGGAGTCGTTGGATTTATATCGGAGACGAGTGGCGGAAGCGGACCAGCCTACTTGTCAGGGAGAGGCGCTCTAACCCGTGGCTCCCTGGGTAGTAGTCGGACAACCAAGTCTGTCTCCAAACAAAGTCTTCTCGACCTCATCACCGGCCATCGACTGGGTGTAGCGGGTGGCCTTTCCCTTGGTGTAAGTCTCTCTCTACAGTCCTCTTCATATGTACATTCTTTTAGTTTCATAATCTACACTCTATACACACATGGACGTGGTTCAAAGTTGGTAATACCATCGGAGGAGAAAGTAGCTCTGTCTAAGATCAAGAAAATCGAAGTGGAGAAAGTATGAAATAACTTACTATATAGATAATAAACTTACATACTCTTTAGCTGCATTAATTCCCTCCTTTAGCAGTCCTTTTCTCGTTTTCATTCGTTTCCAGATTTCAAACATTCGAGGCGTGTAAAAGATAAGGAAATTAGAAACCTTACTTTCTCCTTCCTCCTCCTCCGATATTCCCCGTGGCCTTATTCTTGCCCCTAAGAAAACAAAGGAAAATTTGAATATTCGGCTATGTGTGTGCGCGGATGTGGAGACTATGGGATGGCGGCTTTCCGTTTGTTTATTTGGCGGGTAGAGGTAGAGGGAAAGTGAGTGGGGGCCATTCCATGACGTCGAAGACTAGCCAACTAATTCATTATAAAAGAATAGAATCAGAGCAGAAGAGGAGAGGGAGAGGATGGAGGACAGATTCGGGATCTACGCAGAGACAGAAGGATAAGGAATGCATAATACAGAAATAGAAGGAGAGAAGTAGAAGAGAGAAATGGCAAATGACTAGCCCTTTCTAATATATAGTAAAAGTTTAGTTGATTACGTTCATGTTGAATTAAAATTCAAATGTATCCAATCCATAGCCAGCTACTTAGCTTAGTTAGTTGTCAGAGGAAAGAGGGAGAAAGCCAGAGAGATGGGGGGCTTTGAACTAGCTGCAATGCTAGCTGAGGAGGACAAGAGGGGCTTAGAATGTTCAAAGAGAGACAGAGAGGGAGGGAGGGAAAGAATAAAGAATAGTTTATCCTCCACTCTCTCGATTACAGTCGAGCATTTAATTATATTCCCATGTATGTACAACTCACTTCGTAGATTTGGTAATAAAAGTGGTTGCAAGAGAAACACACACACACACACAATAAAGATAGAGAGAGGGGGGACACACACACAATGAGAGAAAGATGCAAGGTTGGATTCTGCACGAACTAATTTCATGTGGCGCATCCCAGTCCCTCGTTCGTGGTTAATGATGCGAACTCTCCTTTTCAGCCAACCAAAAAAAAACAACATACACTTCCCTCTTCCCTTCCCTCTCCTTCTCTTTATATGCAGTATGAAGATGGCTCAAAAGGAATACAAGTTTTTTTAGCTCAGCTCCACACACACGCACATACAAAACACATAGTGAAGTGGCAGTGGAAAATTTATTTTTTTTCTCCTCCTCCATTTCAACATCATCCCCATAAAATTTACTTTCAATGAATACATTCAACAACTTTCTCTCCTTTTCCATATTACATATTATGCTAACAGAAACACACACACACATCCACAAAAGGAGTGGGGGAAATGGAATCGTTTCAGAATTACAATGACTCACATAATACGAGGGGAATCTTTGTCTTTGAAAAAAATTTTCCTCTTGTGAAAAGAAATAAAAGAGACAATCTCCTTTTTCCGTCTCTTCTTTCTCTCTCCCTCCTCCCTCTTTTTTGTTTTTTAAAGGTCAGGTCAGAATAAATGGATTTAAACGCACAGGCACTCACTCGCACCCGCGCGAACGAATTAACATATTATTATGTGTACGTGGGTAGAGGAGAGTAATAAAAATGGTGGTTGTTGGGAGGAGGGGTGGAATGAGGGAAAATGTAATTAGAATTAGTTTTAAAATTTTCACAAGAAAATCTCTCACACTCGTATCCACAGTCCACACACACATACACTCAGACGCACACACAGCTTTTTAATGAGCTGCTTGTGGCTGACATCTGGGTGGAATTTTAAATCTCATCAATTTCAATAGTATTACACTCTCCAAATAAAGTATAGAGAGTTCGAATTCGAATCTGGATTTGGAAAGCTGTTGTCCCGCACTCACATGAACATAGGAGAATAGAGAGAGACAGGGGAGGTGGGCGAAATGTGCGGGAGTGTCGAGAGTTTACATGTACAACATGTATGGCACGATTGCTGGAGGGGAGACGACGCGGGTAGTGGGGTATGTACAAGTGGGTAGATAATAATAAGATTTGTCGCCATTCCAACGTTAGCTAACGTTAGAAGACACATAGAGGGATAGAGAAAGTAAGAGAGAGAGACCCACTTGAGGCTACGATGAGGACTCGGAGGATGGTGGAGAGGGAAGTGCTGAAGCAGAAAAAGATTGAATTTACGTATATACATTTAACATTACTCTGTGATGACTGACTGTGGAGAACCTTCCCTACCGCCGCCGCTTTCCCTCACTTTCTCTCTATCCTCCTTATGGATTCTCATTGAGCTCGCTGGCTCCTCTCTCGCTCTTTCGTTGTGTGTGTGTGCTTTCCCCGCTTGCCACTGAACTGTACGGGATGCGAGAGAAATTTTCGCTGATTACAGAGAAAGACGAGCGGGGAGAAAGAGGGGAAACGGGGAACGGTGGGCAGGACATGGTCTTTTTCTCATGCTCAACTTGCATGATAAACTTGGTGAATAAATCTTGTAACTGGGAAAAGAGTCTCTCCATGGAATTCCCTTCTCATTTGCTACCATCTCATCCATTCTCATCATAATATTCTAATATTCATGGGCTCTCTCTCTACACACGCACACACAAACACAGATACGGAACAAGCGGAGCTTTCCCACAAAAAACCTTATTTTTAAATCTCTGGAAAAATTTGAGTGTATTAGAGCATACATTTGTATGGTTCACCCGCAAGTCCAAGTTGATCCATGAGGTTTGTTTCTCCAGGAATTTAGGCCCTGAATTTTTCCCCCCTCTCTCGCTTTTCCCTTTCAACCTTCTCGCTTTTTTCATGAATAGTGGGACATGAACAAGAATAGTGTGGAACACATGACAGAGACTTTGGGGAGAAAGTAATTAGCGGAGACAGATAAAAAGAAAGGCAATTGTGCGTGTGTTAGGGAGGGAAAGACAGTAGTCTTTTTCCAAAAACAAAATTTACACACTGCCCAGCACTCTATTTTTTCTTTCTCCATTTCTCTCTCTTTCTCTCTCTCTAGTGAAATAGGGAATTGGAAAAGCTAGAAACCATCGAGACACATGTACGTTGTATATTCATTTATGTTGTATATTTTATTACACACACGAAAGAGAAAGCGAGAACTGATGCCTTAAATATAATTATTGTGACTTGGTAGTAGCTTGTCACTTGAATAATTTTCTCCTCATTTTCCAACAAAATGACAATTGTGCAATTAGTTCAACTCTAGAGTCACACACCATCCTCCCCCACCCTTTTTGTCTGGGTATTTGTGTGTGTGTGTTAGTGTTTGTGTGAGGGGGGAGGAACTATGTGTCTCTTTGAAGTAAGGGAGCTGCCTAAATATATTATGATGTTCCAAGAATTTTATGGACAAGAGCCAAGCTTTGTTTTAGCTTTCCCCGTCCACCACCATCAAGATGAGTCGTGTGTAAGGAAAAGGCATGCAGGAGGGGGAGGAAGAGAAAGGTTTTGCATGCCATCCAAATACAGACAAAGGAAAATTGAAGACAAAAGACACACACACACACAAGCAGAGAGTCTGGGTGATACGCTTGATCGATTTTAAATATAAAATTGGTCAATTGACAAGTCGACATGTACAGTGGAGCGAAGCCAAAGCCTCATACGTGTAGGAAGTACTTTCTCTCTCTTTCTTTTTCATACCGCATAATACTTTCTGTAGCCATAGTTGATGTGTTGTGATATGAGCTGATGTCATGTCCTCTACACACACAGTCCCGTCCCTCTATCTTTCCCTTTCTGTATGTGTGTGTCGTGTGTGTGTGGATGGGAAGAGTGACGAGGACGAGCTGTGACTGACTACAATTAAAATACTAAATTACTTTACTCCCTTGCGTAATTATTTTTGTGGAGTATGGCACACACACATACATACATATGACACGACAGCAGCATCAGTACTGGCAGCAGGAACTGCTTTCACTAGCGGCAAGAGCAAATGGAGACACACACAGAACGAAAGAGACACGATTGCATGTTGCAACTCTGCAATCAATGCTCAATTAACCATACTATGCCCCACATACAATTTCTCTCGGTGCGATGCGACGTGTGTGTATTACGTACACTGTAACATTGTCTGTAGGTAGGAAAACCACACGCACACCCACATGCTTGGACTTTGTATTCACACGACTTGTCCTGTGGTAATCATTACAAATTTACAATTTACAAATTTTCCATCCCGCTCACTCACTCTGATTACATTAGACTCGTTGAATTTTGAATTTTGATGAGGGTTGAGGCAAAAAAAGAGGAGGAATAGGAGGAGGACGGGAAATGTCAAAAATTTCACAGTTGAAATTGAACTGTTGTCTATTTTCCTTTTTTCACTCCATTTTTGGGTGACTTGAATCCACACGTTTTGAATAAATAAGCTCAGTGTGTGTCATTGTGAATTCACGTGGAGGAGTATAAAATTGTGACAAAATTATACGTTTCCCTATTGACATGAGAATATTGCACGAATAGAGAGAAATGAAAATGAAAGTAGGAATACGGAAAGGGAGAGGGAGTAAAAGTAGGACAGGAAGAGAAGAGAGAAGAAAAATAAAAATGAGAATCATATCACAGACGACTACAATTCATCTCGAAACACATACTATCTTAAACACATTGTAGGGGAGTGCGAGTACAATAACTTGGGAAAATAGAGTGAATGTGGGTGTGGAGGGAGAGACAGAATCTCTACAAACAGAGAATGAGAAAAACGCTACAGAGAAAAAGAGAGCGAGAGTTTAGGCATCTCCTCGACTCTCTCTCTCACCCTCATAACATGATGACACAGACAAAAGAATACTGGCAATGGCAGACGGTTAGACTTGCAGAATTCTCATCTTCATCTTCAAAAGTATTATATGAAGAAATGAGACAAAGGCTCAAAAGAAAGATGAAGGCAAATATAGAGTACAGAGCTCACAGCCCCAACAAACAGCGGAGAGAAAGAGAGGGGAAGGACCGACTTGCAGTTTTCTTTGTCTCCATGTGATAAAATACAATGTACAATGTATGTAATCCCCTAGTATTGTGTTGGATGGACGAAACAAAAAAAGGAAGAAGAGAAAAAAGAGGAAGAAATAGCGGTATGGATGGGATAGAATAATAGGGTAGTGTGTTGTACGTAAATGTGTGTGTACTATGTATATACATTGTAGCACTCCAACTTGAACTCTTTGCAGACCACTCCATCTTACAAATATTAGAGTATGTGTGGGAATTTTTCATACATATAAATACAATGTATTTACTCCTCTCTACTCTCAAGTCACCATTGCACTGAGCCGCAAAATCGAAAATATTTGCTCCTCAAATAACCAATGGAAATGGCACACACATACTCTCTCCCTTCACATGTAGTAGGGAAAGAGTCTTTCCACACATGAGTCAGATACATGTATCGTACTTTCTTCTCATTTTTTCTTTCTCTCTTCTTTTCACTGTCGATCCCCTCGTATTATTTTATACTACAATGTGCGCCATACTTGTCTTATGACCGTATACATGTGTGCCCTGTGTGTATGTATCCATAGACTGTTATTTGTATTCACATTCATATGAATTTGTATTCATGTCTTTGTACATACTATCAAATGTGTATTGAATGACAATCTCAATGTGGAATGGGAGTGCCAAGAGACTTAGCTCTCTCTCTCACTCTTTGTGTGTGTGTACCATGTGCCCTCTGTGTCTTTTTCCATAATCTTGTACTACCACGTATAGTGCAGTACGCACACACTTTTATAAGGGGACTATCCAAACGGAAATAGGATGACGAGTATAATAATAGTGCGCTGGGAGAGGAAGCAAGAAGAAAAATCTATCATCCTCATCTGACACTACCTCTCTCTGCTCTTTCACTTTTACTCTAAAAAAGCATCCCTTCCTAGGTTGAAAGTTCCATCTGTATTGGTGTATGCATGTACAATATATGGAAATAAAGGTGTAAGAGGAAAAAGGTAGGAAGGGAGGAGACGTGGAATTTGAAAGAAAGAGGGGTGAAGGCAAAGGCACAGAATGAAAGATTTTCTCTTTTTCTCCCACTTTCACTCTCCAAAAATTCAGTTGGAAGTTCATCCCAAGGGTCACAATTGCTTGAATTCAGCTGGAACTCCTCTCACACACTTTACCTCCGTTCTTCAAACTGCACACACACACGTGTATTGTGTACATTGAGAGAAAGGGAGTCAGAGAAATGAAGGAGGAGAAAGGTGCGAGACGGAAGTGGGCAGTACATCATGGAAGAACAACACGTCTTATGGACATGGAGACTCTTTGCATCTGATCATGCATCGCAGCAGCAAGGATTCAACTCAGTAAACATACACACACACATACAATTGTGCTTTGCTTTTCCTGGCTTATGCTACACTGAGTAAAAGGAACAATCTCCACATACAGAGTTCATATTCCAGAAATAACCATTGCAAACCTCTTCCAGAGGGAGAGAGAGAGGTGTTTGTGTATATGTAGGACGTTATGTGGCCTTATACTTGTATGTGTGTGTAGATGGAAGCAGAGAAAGTAGAGAGAGAAAGTAAGGAAAGGCTTAATTATTGATCGAGATTCGAGAATCTCTGTGAAACCACAATGTTTGTACTTTACTTGACTTTCTCTCGTGCAGTAAACCAGGGAAGGTCTTTCTCCAACTCTAACTGTTTCGCTCTCTTCCACGGCTCCAGCTTTCTCTTCGCCGCTCAACTCTTTGGCTCTCTCTGTTTTTCTTACTTTCTCCTTCTCATGTGTGTCTCCTATTTGTGTGTGTGTCTGAGACTATACAACAAGATAAGCTGGAGTTAGCTACTGTCGTTGTTCCAGCTTTCCATTCCTTCTCCTTCTCAGCTTCTCCTTTCTTGAAAACTGGAGGCCAACAACTTGCTCTCATTTCTTCTTCTTCTCAGTCGTCTTGTCTATACTCCTGTTACTTTGTTGTGTCCCACTCTCCTTGCGTATGTGTGTGTGCCGTGTGGAACTATAGAAGAGTCATCGAAGGGATAAAATGTGAGATGCGGCACGAAATTACAATGCATACAACATACATACATATATGACATGTACTTCATGCTTCGAATACAAATTTCTATAAATCATTTTCTCTCTCTCTCTCTCTCTCTCTCTCTGTCTCGTCCTCTCCGTTTCTACTTTATACAGCATCCATCGTCCTCAACCCTACTCTCAACCCAAGATCAACGAGCAGTTCAAGTTAAATGGAAAAGATCTTCCTCTCAGATTTTACTCTCAGCCTCTCTTTCCTTTCCTTTCTCCTTTCATTTTTTTTCCTCCTTCATCCCTTAACCTATATATCCTTCTTCTATGTATTATTACGGCCTCCCTATTCCATGCTATACTAAACTACACAAGGATGTATGGATGGAGAAAGAAGCCAAAACTCTAGACAAATCTTGTATTTCTGTGTAGACACACACACACAACATTCAGTTTCAATTCTGTGGAACGATCAATTTAAATCGTTATACAAACTTGCTCCTCTCCCATGGATTTTCTCCTCTCCAAATCAAAGTCTCCTTTCTTCAGATGGCTGAAGTGAAGAAGGGAGAGGAGAAAAAGCAGAGCAAATAGATCATTTACACAAAGTACAACCAAGCTAGTCAGGGCTACGTAAATACACATGCTAATTAATTAGCATAGGGTATACATGAACAGAGAGAAAGAGAGATAAAGATACAGGAAGGAAAAATTCAAGAGCGATGGAGGATTGGATGAAGAAATAGGTCAAAAGAAAATAAGGGAAATTTTTTGGAAATAAATTCAACAGACAGACACACAAGGAGAGGAAAAATCGATGGGAAGAAAGGAATCAAAGAAAAGACGAAAGAAATTTATACACCATGAATCTTTATGTGGACTGTACAGAAAAAAGGCTGGTGGATTTCGGTTTAAATTATTCTAAAATATAAACCATAGTCAGACTATGACTCCTTAGTCCACGGAATCCTGTCTTGACAGTAACCCACATTCTCAGTCTCTCTCTGCGGCTGGATGTGTTTGTGTGTTCACGGAATATAAATTGGACGACACAATGCACAAAGTTCTATTTTGACTTTTGCTTCTCCTTCTACTCCAAACAACTGGCGTGTGTGTGTACTTATTGGGCACACCCACACAATTTTATACTACTCTCCAATTCATAGCAAATATATTTTACGAATTCAACCACCAAAATGGAAAATGTAGACTACCAAACTATTCATATTAGTCGTGTCTCCCTCCTCCTCCTTCCCTAGACAACTCCACACATTGAAACATTTCTCACACTACAATTGTAGGGAAAGATGTGGGGAGAGTGTGTGTATGTGCTTGGACAATCGTATAATTACTAAGTACACAATAAAATAACACATTTGCTACATGATGATGGGGCGAGTTATTGTAGCTTCCTTTTCAACCACTACAGTCTTGGAGTTTGGGTGTTACGTGTGAAGCTTGTAGAGAGTATGTGTAGACCGAATATGATATGTAGAAACCTGAAGATAAAATTACCAAGAGACTTTTCCTTGCTACGTGTATATATATGCACAATTGGAGTACTGTGTGGGGGGGGGGGGGCGGAGGGAGTCTGGGAATTAGAAAATAAGGACAGAGTCACTAATTTTCCATCCCACACCAATACACATACGCACTTTCGCTCAAAACAATGGTCAGGTTTCTCTTTGAAAGGGGAAATCCACCTTGGAGAGAGAGAGAGAAGAAGAGGACGGGATAAAAAGAGACCATCCTGTGACATAATGTAAATCCAAAGTTTCTGCAGAGTCAGGCAGAGGAGAAGATGAGGATTGTGATGGACAAATAGGGCAATGTAATGCAAATTAGGGAGAGAGGAAATTGTACTTGTCGATGAGACGCATATAATCATTTGGCGACACACAAAACAGTACCAGTCAGACAGGAGAATAGGATGGAAGGCTGAAAAACAAGAGAGGCTTTCTCTCACACTCTCTAGCCTTTGTTTTAGTCTCAACGTCCTTCCATTTGTTTGTATGCATGACGGTGGGGTGAGCAATCTGCATTTAGTAAGCATCCATGCAAAATTACCAGGGAATTCATATATCTCCCTGTGTAGTGAATGTGTAGTCAACAATACATGTACACTTTCTCCATTACCGTTGGCAGCTATGAGGGCTCAAACTGTACAATCATAAGAGGGGGAGAGGGATCTTTTCCCCATGACTTTCCTCTACCATTGTATTCTAATGGGAGATTGTGTGCTGGTGTGTGTGTGTGTCGTGACGGTGGTCTCCTTTGTTGTCCTCTCAATGGTTGGCTGCGTGTGTGTGCTTGTACTAGTATGTGTGTATGCCGGGACGGATTTCCATTCTTGGTTTTCTTCATTGTGCACTCTGTGTCATCTTCATCTCCTCTGTGTTTCCATTGCTTTTCCGCCACCCCCAGGGTTTCCTTCATCTCTATCCTTCTCATATTTTTTACATTCTCCCTCAAGAGAAAGCCCAGCAACCCAGACACACACACTGTGGTAATTTTATAGAAGGAAAATGTTTCGTCAGCATCTCTTTCTCTCGCTAGAACTATGATGGGGGCATTCGAGGAGGCTTCAAAACGAGGAGAGATCGACCAGTCTTCTCCTCCTCCCTTCACTCCACACGGACCGTCTCACTCACTTCTACTCTATGATGTTGAAGAAGCCAGCACATGAGTTGCGTGTCTGTGTATGTGTGTAGTTGCTCCATAAAATAGACATAAATTGGAGAATCATACTCTGATAGAACCATGACTGTTGATACATTTTATGCACATACAAGTTTATATGGACGTATTCAAAGACTCTGTTTTCCATCATGACATGATGACATACATACACAATAAGTGTTTGGGAGAGAGAATCGATCTCCATGTCTGTGTGTGTACAGCTATGCATTATACTGTAGGATTTTATACAGTAATTCACACGACCAATCTCAGTCTACTTGCCCGTGTTTTTATGACAGCCTCAACTACTAGTATTAGTTTCTAGCTAACCCAACACTACTGTGTATGGGTTGTTCAGTCTATTGTATACATATGTGCCTGTGGTATAAACGAAAATTTTTTCTCTTTCATCTTATATTTTTTGGCGAAAAAGAATCTCTCAGCTCTTGCCGCCAGCTACAAGGGACTCCTCCACACACACAAAATCCTCTTTTGATTTCATATTCAAATTACGCTCTCACTCTCCTCGCAATTCATACACACGCTCTGTGTGTGTGTTGCTGTATTTTCAAAGTGTGTGTACAACGAGAGAGAGAACAGAGGAGGAGGAGGAGGAGGAGAAGAAGAAGGAGAGAGGAACGAAATACATGCCGGAAATCGAACACAGACAGTCAGTCGACAAAAGAATTCCTTTAGGAGAGGAAGAGGGGGGATGAGGAAAGGCTTCCGATGATGGATTAGATTTTTGAAATTTCTCAAAAAAAGAGGAACGAACAAGAAATAATAAAAAGTCGAGGACCGGAAGGGCGAGTGAAATATTGTAGTTTTGGCAATGTACAATGTACAATACAAGAGTGTCTCTGAGTATTGTAGTGCAAAGTCAGAGAGTCATAGTATTGTGTAGTTGTTCAGAGATTCTCGATGAAAGTACAAGAAGAAGAGTGGATGAAGCTTTCTTTCTCCTCTCTTCCATTTCTTGTTCATGAATCTCTGCATCCCTTCCCAAAGTACTGAGGAAAAGAAGGGAGTAGGAAGTGAGGAAGGAGGGAGGGCTAGGGTAAAATGTCCTTTGGGGAAAGTGAGCTAGAGAGTGAAAGTAAGAAAGAAAGAAAGAGTCCCGGTTCTAGTTCTAAGTCTCAGCTTTATCAAACGTTGCCTATATCCGTATCAAATCACGAACTTTCACTATATTCTCTCTCCTTTTTTTATCAGTCATTTTTTTACAAAACATCATTTGCAATTTCCCCTCCCTACAGTTTTATTGCTACAACTTTCTCTCTCTTTCTCCCTGTATGAAATTACTCATGAAGTGAGAAACATGGAGTAATTATTCATTCGTGATTGCGTGTTGATTTTCACATGGAATCCTTTTTATATGCATTGCTTTAACGGTTCACTGAAAAGCTTTTGCGGCGGCTTCCATTTTTTTTCCATCCGGAAAATTTAAAAAGAGAAAAAAAAAACTCTACTAGTACTAGTATGGTGTGAAAGGAATAATCCTTGGTTGTGGTGAGGAAACAATTGAAAGGGTTGAACTGTGTGTGTAAAATTTTATGCTTTTATCCATTACAATTGGGAAGGAAAGATTGGGAGATTATGGAGTACGAGAGAGAGAGAGAGAAAAAAAGATTTTGAGCATCAGCTGTTTGAAAATATGATGATGAAAAGAGAATTGTTGGTAGGGGGACGATGCGTTGGTTAGATTAGGATTGTAATGAAATGGGTCAATGTGTGTTTATTGCCTATATTATCCCGTGGTTTGGAGTCGATGAGATATTTTACAACTTTTCTCTCTCTCCCTCGCTCTCTACGTAATTTATATGGTCTCGTGAGAGAGAAAGAGAGAGAGAGAGAGAGAAGATGGAGGTACAGAAGGCCAGGATATCGAAATACAATGGGAGGAGGAGGGAGAGACGGCTGTTTAGCATTGTGTGTGTGTACTAGAGGATCATGGGAGCTCCTATAATTTCTAGTTTGATACCTCGAACGTGTCTATGTAATATGAATGTGGGTATATAGATGAGTGTTAGAGTTCCTCGTTCAATTTCCATCCTTAGACACCGTAATTAGCCATAACTTTTGGCTTTCGGGTTCATCAAGGAGGGGGAAAAGTGGGGAGTCTCTTTTGGTAGTAAAATAATTTATAGGCTACAACCACCCTGGAACGACTCCGTCACTTGGGATTGGGGAACAATTTTTTAAAAAATAGTAGGCTTTAGATTAATTTTAGATGTGGATTTTATTGAGGTATTAAACAATGTTTAATGAACGAGTAAATCGAATCATATTTACAAGCAGAATTCTGCAAGTCGTATCCTATTTTATATTTCTGAATTTATCAAGGATCAAATACTCCTAATCCCAAATACAATTTTAGGGTACGAAATATCCACGTCTGGATATTTATGTTCATTTTAACAAGCGGGACTTCGTCCCACTCGTCCGCAGAGCAAATATTGCTAATAAGTAAACAGATCTATAAATTTAAAATTTATATGATTCCATTTGCCATTGTACCACCAGCCGAAATTTTTTTAAAAATTCTTTACAAGTGTTCAAGCTTTCCTAATTTTTAATAGGATACTTATTGTATAAAGCTAGTATGTATTAAACATTTGGGATTCGTTCAGTTCAATTTGACCTGGAAATAATTCTAAACACCAAAAGAAGCTTTTCTGAACGCTTAGAAACTCCATTTGAAATCGTTTTCGCACACAACTAAGAAATAGCATACAAATCTAAAAAATTCGGGGTGGCCAGATAATGACTTTTATATTACTCGGGGACGTTAAAAACACGTTTAAAATGTTTAATTGAGGTCTCTGAGTAGCGTAGTGACCACGAAAGACCGAAAGAAAAAATTTTTTTTTTACAAAACAAATCATTAAAATAATCATTAAAAAAAGGCTGTCTTTTGTTCCCCATAAATAATCTTTTTTTCCCCATAGAATTATTTTAGGCAAATGTTTTTTTTACCCCATAGAAAAAATATTCCTCGTAACATATTATTTACCCCATGAATTGTTAACAAAAAAATGTTTTAATTTCCCTATGAAACATCTTTTTTTCCCCCATAAATGGTTTTATTCCCCAAACGATGTCCTTTTGTCCTCT
>WJFB01002514.1:0-18714 GCA_009870185.1 Pygmarrhopalites habei
ACACACACACACACACACACACACACACACACACACACACACACACACACACACACAGGGTTAAGCCACCCCTCCCACACACACACAAGTCAGTTGACAGAGAGAGGGAAGAGAGAGAGTAGAGTTTGGAATACTTTTACCCGGGGTATTTCCTCATCTCCTCATTTTCATCCACTCTAATCAACTGCAACTGGTTTTAATTGTGCCGCACAAAAACATGGAGAAAGCAGCCTCTAGGGAATTTACACAATGACCACAGTCCAAGTCTGCCCCCTCATATCTACTTTCTCCCTCTCCCCGTAGTCACATACCTCGGATCAACAGTGAGAAATGTAGTTTCCCTTCCTCCCTCCCTTCCTCACACACACACATACACACCAATCTGCAGCCTATGTAATTGTCCATTTTATTTGGAAAATTGAGCCCATCTCATCCCATTCCATCCTCTCCTCCGAATCTCCATACTTTTCTCCGCTTTTAGAAATTAAGCAGAGAAAGTGAGTGAGTGGATAAGAAAGTTTTTGGATTTTGCTCCCGGCTCTTCCCAAACACAGGGACACACACACACTAAAGGAAAAAGAGAGTGTCTGCAGTTTTGTGAAGTAGTAATTGGTGCAAGGCGCACAAGATATTGGCTGCCATAGGAAGAAAGAGGCGACAACGTTACGGCTGATTAATAAAGATGAGGGAGGGAGTCATCTCTTTCTCCTTTGTGTGTGTTCTTTCTCCTCCTCCGACTCATTAAGATTTTGATTTATTCATGACGTTTCTTGCCACTTCCACAACCACAAAACTACCTACTTTTTCCCTTCACTCTCTCCCTCTCTTCTCACTTAAAATACCCGCCTCCCATTTCCCATTTTACCCAGTGCATGTAAGAGAGAGAGAGAGTTTTTTCTTCCATATGCTCACTTTCCTCGCTTATCTCTCCAGTCGGTTGAGGAGAAGGAGGAGGACACACACAAGGAAGAGGATGAGAAAACGGGGAAGACGGCTCAAATAAATGAGAACATGGTTGGGTGTGTGTGTGGATGTCGGGAGTTGCTCTGGAAAATTTATACATGCCACTTTCTCTGGCTCGGGAAAAACAAGACACAGAACAAGTCTGGCTCTCTCCCTCCCTCCAGTCCGCTCCACTACCCGCTGGGATTAATAGGAGGGAGAGAGAGAAAGGAAGAAGGGGAAATGTTTGTTGCTTATCACTCGTTTATTTTATTTTAGTCGGAGAATAAAAAATCAACTGTGTCATCATCACCCATTCATGTCCGTGTTTATCCCCTCCATTAAGTGGGTAGGGAAATGTGTCGAGAAATTTTAATTATTAACAGTCATTAAGAGTCAGGTAAGACTGGACACTTGGAATGTAGTCTAAGTGGTTCTCTTCCTCGCGAAGTTGCCTGGCGATCATAAAGCGACTTACAATTCGGGATGACAACGGAGCAGAATGGAACAAATTTGAATTAACGATTATTTTTTAAGATATTTACACTTCCATTTTTTCATTATTGTTAATAATGACAATTAAATTAAGTAAAAACTTGTGCTCTACTGTCAATTCTTTTCAAATCATCAATAAAAAAGTTTTAAATGCACATTCCTTGAAAAATGCATTTTGAAAATTTCTGGCAACAAATATTTTCATAAAACTAAATTCCTGCACAACTGGTCTTCACAACAATAACAAATGACTCAATTACAATTAATTCGTCTATAATTTTTGTTAAAACAGTTTCCTGCGAAATAATATTGAACGGCGTCGAATATCCACTGAAACAATTTTTTTCCGAAAATAGTTTGAAGTCTGCATGCTCTGCAATCAAATCAATAAAATCGGGTCACAAAACTTTCTCCCCTCATCCAATCTCCCAGTCTGTATTATTTCATTTTCCTTGACCTTTGCCCTCAACCACAAAAGACACACACACACACACATTGCGGAGAAAGAAGCTTTGAATAAATAAAACAGTTTTTGAACAAGTATAATATAAATTGCGAATCATTTCATTCGTCGACTATTTCGTCTCCCCAACTTTTTACAAGACGAAGACTTGCATCTCCTCCAGTGAAACCACATCCCAAAAATATGGAGAGTGAGCTAAGAAACAAAGTTTTCATTCTATTAATTTGGAGAAACTCCTCCCTTCCTCTTTCCGCACACACACACACACTCACACGCACAGTCAGATGTACGAGAATTGTGGAAGAGAAACCCAAAAAATGTGACAATTTTCTCCCCGTCTTTTATTTTTCAATGAGAAATGGAGTTTGAGTGTGGGGAAAAGAGGAGAGTGGAGAAAGAGAGGCGACGTCACTCAATTAATTGCGAAATAGAGAGAGGAAATGAGTTTGGGAAAATTCCCACTAATGACTAATTAGTTTGTAACGTAGATTCACGTTACAAACCTCCCCTCCTGCACCATCACTTAAACTAAACTCAACTCCATATTATACATACATCCACACACACACCAAGAACAGCCTCTCACATATCCCCTCTTTCTCTTATTATTGTCAGTGGCCACCCCATGAAGCCCCATCGATTCGAAAAATCCAAATCGAAATTTTGTCGAGAGACGAAAGAGTAGCTGGGAATACTCTCTCTCTCTCTTCTTTCTCCATGACAAAAAACAGGGAAAGTGAAAAGGGAGGAAGAAGGAAATTTGTTGGAAGATTTGCCCAGGAAATTTGGAACCTCCATGTTCTACCCCAGACACACATCCACACACACACTAGCTAGCTAGAGAGAGAGAGAAATAGAGAGACCCCTTTTTCTTGTGGAGCTTCTAATACAAACTCAAACTGATGTAAACATAGCCTAATTAATTACACATTATTTCCCTCCTTTCTCTCTCCCACCCTCCCACTCCACATCTCATCACAATTAAATGGCGTATTTAAAAAACAGACTCGAAGGACTGAGCCTCTCTCTCTCTTAAAATTCTTTTCCTCTGATTTTTCGGACAAATTTCCAGGGAAATGAGAAATTCTGCTCCAGTCGAGAAAAAATTCTAGAGCGAGAGAGAGATAAAGATAATTGCTTGGATTCCAGGTATCATCATATTTTTTACTATGGCTGTACATACAATGTTCAGATATAAATGTACATGGTACACATTCATCCTGAAAGAAAATTCTGTGCTCAAAAAATTCTTTATAAATATCATGAAGAGTAGGAGAATGTCAGTCAAAAAAATTGTAAATTTGATCCTGAGTCCCTTTTTTTCCAAAAGAGAAAGTAAGGAGGGGAAAGGAGAGAAGAGAAGGGGAGCATTGTAGCTACTAAATGTCTCATGAATTTCAAAAACAGAATATGCACACACACTCCATACATATTAATACAGAGAGAGATCTATGTAAGATCCACACACACACACACATACACGCACAGCCACTAATATATAGGATATGAAAAAAAGGATTATAGATACAAGACTCTGATTCCATGGGAAAAAGGGAAGGAGGGAGGAACAAAGGAGATAAAAGGGAGAGAGAGAGGCATGAGAAGGAGGAGAAAAAGATGAAGACGACGACGTCGGATGTCTTATGCCTCTTTGAATAGCATCAGCTTCAACATCGGCAGAAAAGCATCTTCATATTAGCCATTCATCAAAGTACACGGAGAAAAGAGATGAACAAAGTAGAGCGGGAGCAACAGAAATCTTTTCTCTCTTTCCTACTCCTGCCTGTGCCTTGCCTGCCTCTGTGTGTGTGTGTGTGTGTGTAGACCGTGCTCATGATTATATTATCCGACGCCGTCAATATACGCTGGAAATTTTTTTTATTACACACTGTAAAATTCGAACTTTCCAAAGTAAAGAACATATTTAAGATATCATCATCACAGCTCCCCAAAATCCGAAGGAACAAAATCCACATCTCTCCACTCTGCTTCTGTCATATTGATCACAAAAATGTCGGTTGTACATTGGAATAAATTAAATATACATTTTTAAAATTACACTCAAATTTGTAAAATTAATTTTGCACACATCATTTTGATGGAATTTCAAAAAAGAGAGTGAAAGAAGAAGGAACAAAATGGGAAAAATAATACTCACCATATACATTAACTTGTAGACACACCACCACCACACGAAACGACACACACAGAGTGTGTGTGTGTGTGCTGGGCGCAACAGGAGAGTCCATAACACGGCTCCACACACACACACAGCAATCATATAAAAAGTTTCCCTTTTACAATCGATCGTCCTATCCCCATCAATGTTCTCTCATTTCTCTCTCTGTGAAAACTCCTCGTCTTCTTGTTTGCCTTTCCAGTTCTCCCATCCAGTCGGATATTTAACTGCTGCTGTTGAGTTCCGTCTTGTTCCTCCTCCTCTTCTTCCTTCCTTATCTAATCTAATCAACAGTCAATATTGTTTGCCAAGTCAAATCCATCCCCCTCAAAAAAAAGAAGTAGGAGCAAAAATTCACCCTATTTTTTCCCCTTTCTTTTTATTTTAATTGTAATTTCAGTACGTTAAGAGTGGACAATTATTATGCAAAAAGAAATAAAGACAATTCAAAGACTCAAGTATGAATTTTATTCGTGTGATTATTTCTTTTGTTTTTTTGACAGCCGAAAAATAAATTGTTCAAATTTTCAAATGACATTATTTCATCATCGTAAATACAACAAGGATACTACATACTTTGTGTGTGTAATATTTATGATCGAGAAACACAAAATTAGCATAACGTACTTAAAACCACTTCACTTACTTACAGCGGGTGTGTGGGTATTTGTTAAATACACTGCTTAACAATTTTGAGAGACTTTTAAATCCTGACATCCGAATACAGAATTGGAATAATTAATTAATAATAAATCCTTCTACAAATTACTAACACTGTTCTATTCATAATTCATGTATATAAATCTACACACTCCTACCATGTACGTAATATTTAATACGAAATGGACACATTGACTACATTAAAGATACTCTAAATATTCTTCTTCTTCATTCTCACTGGGGGAGCCTTTCACTCTCCCTTTCTTCACTCTGTGATTCTTTAAATCGTGGGTTCTATTTTTAGTATATAAAACATCACATTACTTTTTTCTTTTTTTCTTGAATTAAAAAAAGTGAGAGAACAACGAAAAAAAATACTTCCATCATAACATAATCACAATCATCAAACTTTCATCTTTCATCTTTATCAGCCACCACATCATTTAAGCATCAATGGATTATCAAATACGAATACATCATCATCTTCTTTGGAATAATACCACAACAATTATATTAAATCAACAAAACATAATAATAACACAACGCAACAATCATGTATGTAATACGAGTTAAATATAATGTGTATATAAATCTGAATCAATCACAATTGTCTAAGTCGAAGTATACTTGTATAGTGTGTATGTGTGTGTGTAGTGGTACCTCGAAAAAAAATCCTAGTTGTCATCTTCTCCTCCTCCTCCTCCCACACACACATTATCGTATTAACACATAGTAATTAAATAAATACAAATATCTGTTTTCTCACTAAACATCACTACATGTCATTAATTCAATAATTCACAATTACTTTTTTTCTTTTTTGTAAAATTAATAAGTGTATTACGTGTTTATGTATGTATCATACAAGTATATAGTCTAGTCCTGGACTCCTCCATTTTCTCCCCCATTTTAGTTACACTGTCTACAGAACATTTTGTTGTTGTTGTATTTCCGTCTTCTTCCTCGTTTCTTCCATATATAAAAACGAAAATCCATTCCAAAAAAATGTTTTATTCACTTAATTGAGTAGATCACACACACATGACTCTAATCCAGTCCATCCGCATCATCCTGTAAGGTCCTTCGCTGTAAGTCTGCTTCGTCCTCTTCTAATGTGGCTACACAAAAGACAAAGTCAAAAAAAATTCTTGTAAACATCAAAGTAAAATTTTCTGCCTTTCTCTCTCCTCCTCCACAAAAAGCACATCATAATATGAAAGTTGTGGACTATTCAAAAAAATTATATATCCTTCTGTGTCGTATTTTGTGTGTGTGTACAAATTATAAGGAGAATGATCTCCCATGATGAAGCTACACAAAAAACACACACACACACATCATATAAATATACACATTACACCATAAATGTATGATAATATTTCCCACAAACGGAGCGTAATGGTCTCCCCACGTTAAAGGATGAAAGAGACAGGGAGAAAGATATGGAGATTAAAATTACCCAGACTATAGAAGAACCACTAGAAGGGCTAGGGAACAAACAACCGAAACAAGAAGGTCTATGAATAGAAATCAGAAATCGGAGCTAACGGAGAAGAGTGGAGGAGGAGGAGGGAGGGCAGGGGAAACCTCAAAGCCTTCTGTTTAGAAACCTTTCTACCGTCTCTCTTTCTCCGTTCAAAAGACACACACATACCCAAGTCTCAGTCACACACACACACACAACCATTTTCAATGACTTGATGATAAACGACAATCACACAAATCCCGCCCTCAGTCTGCTCTACCACCGAGGGATTCATATCCTTTCTCTTTCTCTCCTCTCTGACTCTCTCGTGAAATAGAAATCGTAGCCTCTAATCAAAATCATTTCTAGCTTCATCCTCTCCATCATCATCTCAATATAAAGAGAAAGAGAGTCAGGGTCACAATCAGCCAAATCTCCATCCATATAATATATAGGATAAAATTAAAATGATTCCAGCCACACAATTCCCTCCTTTCTCTATTCCACAACCCCCAAATTTCGTTGAAACTCTTCTCCTCCTGTACATCTGTAAATGGTACCCATTCTCTCTCTCTTCTCTCCTCCACTCTTGCCTCACCCATGGTGACGGGACTGACGCCACCAAGCAAAGTAAAAAGAGAGAACAACCCTTTCTCCATTTCCCTTGTATTCTGACCGTCACTCCCGCCGAGCCTTTTTGCTATACCGCACAAATTACTGACTTTCTCTTTTCTCTCTCCTGTTGTGTGGAATAGAGAGAGAAAAACTATGATTACCTCCAGAGTGGAGGAGGACCTTTTTACCATTAATCCAGTCTCTTTTTAGCTAGCCTTTTGATGTGGTCCTTCCATGCTGTTGCCACGCTTTCTCTCTCTCCCCAACTCTCGGAAATCCAAACTAGCTTTTAAATCAAAATTTTCGAAAATCACATCAGAGACTTCATGAACCAGAGAGAGAGAGAGAAAACTCTTCACTCACTTTCACCATCTAATGAACTAACCCTATTGTTCATTTTTAAAATGCATTATTATTAACAGAAATACACCCTCTTGTGTATATTTTTTGATTGACGCAACTTTTGACTTTACAAATTTTTTTTCTTGGAATTTAAACAAGATCAACAATTCCTAGAGGTCACAATCTGTCTCTGACACAGAAGGATGATGATTGGTTCAATTTTAAATTGAACCTCCTATAGACCATTTCCACGAAATACTGTAAACTTATCCAACATAAACACACACACGTACACCAATATGTGCACTAAGCCAGCACGTGTCACACTCGACATTAAAATATACGAAGAAGAGAGAGAATGGAGAGAATGAAAAAAATGTTCATAATATAAAAGAATGATGAAATCGAAATCATACAAGTTTCACCTCAAGACGAAAACCACACACACACACTCTCTAACTGTGACGGGATGATGGAAGAAAGCTGAGGAATGGAACAATGGAACCTTAATAAACATCTTTCTCCCCCTCCCCCAAAATCACAAGGAATGAAAAGAGAGAAACTTCTGTTCACAAAATAGAATAATTTTTTTTGTTTCTTTAAAATCGAGTCCTTGGCAGAGGGGAGGAGGAAGATGAAACAATTTTTTTATACTCTCACCATTTCTTGCATACATAACAAGTCAAAAAATATCCATCAAGATTCTACAACAGTGCATGAGACCACCCCTCATGACTGTTTGTGTGGAAGATTCTATTACAATATAATTCTCCTTCTCTTGTGACGACGGACAAAAGACCTATTATTCCATTCCAAATTGTCCTCATAATACTTGGTTACTTCATCAAACACACAGAAAAAAAAGAAACATGACGACCCTAATTTCATTTTCTGTTGCTCTTTGAATTCTTTGAAAAAAAGAAGAAGAAGGAAAAAAATTTCAAGACATCATCCAGCCATGACTTTCTCCTACTCTCTCTACCCTATCATTATTACTTTTATATCACTGGAGAATAAATACAGAGAAAAATATAAATGACATGGAGAAAGCACACAATGAAAGAAAGAAATTCCCCAAAAAAACTTTTCTCTCTCCAAAGTTTACATTTGTGACTCTCTCACCCTCGCCTCTCCTCTCCTTTTATAATTTCAAACAATCTTTCCCGTTGTATTATTCACAATATGAATAAATTTTGGTGATGATGTAGGGAATGACGTTCCAGATAATTTAATAAACACAACAACATAATAATGTGTTTCTCTCTTGATTATTATTAACTGCTTATTAGTTCATGAAATTAGCTTATGTAGAGAGGAGTAGGTAGAAGTGGAGGTGGATTCATCCAAAAAAAGAAAGACTAGAATACACAAAAACAAATTTTCCACCATCCTGAACTAATCAAATCCTTTCCAGGACACTAGATTCACTCATTCTTCGAGTTATAACACTGTGAAAAGTAGTTTCCGGTTAAATGGCCTCAACAGTCTTCCCCTCTCTCCTTCTCCTCCATCATCAGCATCTTCGTCATCATTAGAAACACCTGACAAGGATGACGCAAAATGTTTCCACAACATCATCCAGACAAGAATGACAAGAGGGAGGGGAGGGGATGAGACGAGGGAGAAAGGAGGAAATCGGACGGGCGGAAATTTATTTTGTTTTAATTACACGAGAGCTATAGTCGACGAGGAGCTATTTTGTACGTTTGAAAAAAATATGACCATCACTATCACCTATTCATTCCTCCTCAAGTCTATTTCTTCTCCCCGATTTTTATTTTATTCCCGAGGATAAGTCTCCGGCATGTGAAGGAGTCAGAGATCACTGGAGGAAAGGAAGAGAGAGTGTGTACAACAACAACAAGAAGATCATCACGATGGGTTGATAAAGCGGAAAAAGTACAAAGATAAAAAATAAAACAAGACACACACACAGACCTTCACCTTCCCTTTCCCAGTGTGCGTAGGGAGGCTCTTACGGGTACACGGGTAGACAAGACAAGCTACAGATCGACATGGCAGAGAACGGAAGACGGAGAAGAGAGTGAGGCAAGTTGACATCCTTAGCAACCCATTAGAGAGTTGGAGACAAAAGAGATTGAGATAATTGGGTCTCTCACCTGAGCCTATCTTTCTCCTCCTGCCTGTATCCTCACACACGTATATTCCATGTTTTTGGTGTGTGTGTGTTTGTGAAAAGTCTATATCCATGAAATGTTATATATACATCAATCTCCCCCTCCTCTTCTCTTCTCTCTCAACAACATGCCATATGTTCCAGGTCTCTCTTCCCACTCACCCCATATCTATCTATCTAGCTCACAATCACAAGAGTCTAAGCTAAGCACTCGGAAATTCTCCACTCCTCATCTTACGCTCTGCTATGCCATACCATACTCTCTCTCTCTCCTCGCACACTCTACTGTACACAAAACACACTCAACATGTTCGACGAATCAATATTTTTTATCTCTCTCTCTCTCTCCCTCTACTTGTTCTTCTATTGCCTATTGCATTGCCACGCCACTACAACCCCGATAGTTTTCTGGTGACTCGACTTTCTGTAATTTTTAGACAAGAGTACGACGAGGAGTGTAGCTACACTCCTTTTCCCTTTTTCCCTCATCCCAACTCTGTCTCTTTCTCGCCTGAATCGATTTCAACTTGTGAATCCAAAACATGATTCCTTTACTCTGTGTTGTCTATTATGTACGTCGTAGGGTTGACTCCTCACTACTTTTTTTAAAAGAGAGAGAGAGAGAAAGAGAGAAGAAAAAAACGCAAATGATGAAATACAGAAGAGAGTTGGCCAGAAGGAGAAAGAGGAGGAAATGAAATGTATTGAGGATCCAGGTAATTTTTGATTGGATCAAACTTCCAATTTAATTTCGTCCAAATCCATCCCACACCGTCTCTCTTCTCTCTCTCTCCCTCTTCTTCATCTTCTCTTCTCCAGGTATATATATATCATGGAAGAGAGTCGGAGAGAGAGCTGAACCTTTTTAAATTGGGCCAAGGCGGACAACGACAGTGTAAACAGAGAAAAGCTAATATTTACAGTTAACACGGACAACCACCACACATCCCATAATGGATATGGAGGAGAAGGAGGAGGGGAACGATGACGACGACGAAAGGGGAGGAAGAGGAAACCCTCGAGTTACTCCATCTCTCTCAGGTTGAGACTGGAGAGATACAGGATCAAGACACAACGGAAGCTGCTGATGATCAAGACGACCACGACATGATGATCATGATGACACAGGATGAAGGACAGTGTGTGTGGGCAACCCTACTCTTCTCCTCTGTCTCTCTGAAAATTTCTACATTCGACTTGTCCTCCCATGTGAAATCAATACACCCATGGTATATTGGTATTGGGGAAAAAACTCAAATTTCAAATTATAATAATACACAACAAACTCTCTCTCTCTCAGGGAAACCAGTAGCCACACAATATATAAAGCTATCCTCGTATCTAATTATAGGGGAAATTTGAATGGATTCATTCAGCTGTCCATGTCCAAACTGACCACTGTACAATGTGTATTGATAAATATAGAGCCCGTCTTCACAGACGAGTACACAGGTATATATCTAAAAACAAATCAAAGTATGGAATAACACACACGTGGGAGAAAAATTGACCATCAAAAATAATAGAGGGATATTTGGAATTGAATACACACACACACATTTCCGTAACAAAACAAATACATAATATTTTTTTGTTACTCTGTTCAATTTGTGGAAACTCGACCCGACCAAAGGAGAGTGGAGGGAGGGCGTCAGTGGAAAGTGTCGATGGCGGTTGGATAAAACTATGCGAGAGAGAATTAACTAAATTATCTATAGAATATCTTGGGCAGGCTGTGACTCCTGAAAGTCCTGTTGTTAACGAAAATGACCCAGGCATCCCCCTCACATTCGCATCCACACCTCCCGTCTCCCTTGGTACTGGATTTGATGAGGAAAAAGAAAATGGATCCTCACGTTGCCCTGATGTTCCGAGTGTTGTCGTCGTCGAGCTTTCTTCCACTCCTTCTCCTCCTCCGCTTTTTGTTTGAGCCTCCTCGATAGCACTTTCATGTGTCTCTGAGGTTGTCCTGACAACAGGCTCACTCGTGTCCTCACTCACACTATTTGTATTGTTCCCCCTCTCTCCTTCTTGAGGGATTGAATCTTCAGTTATGGCACTCACATTCACACTATTAACATTATTCAAAAGAGGGACAGACCCCAGTCCGCCACTATCACTATCTGCTGAACTAGAATTTGTAGGAGGAGGAGGAGAAGATGATGTGACCCCTGAGGGTGAAGAAGAAGGAGATTGATTCTCTTCGGAACTTGAACCCGTCGTCTGGCTTTGACTGGACGCTGGGACCGGGTGTAAAAGTCGACTAGGATCTTCTACCTCTCCCGGTGTCGTCGTTGTTCCTGTTGACCCGGCAGTTGAAGAAGAAGAAGAGGATGGAGCTGGGTTAGTCGTAGCTCCTGATGGACCAGATGGGGCGTTGGCTGTAGCCGCATCCTCAGGTCCAGGATTTTGGACATTTTGATGAGCTGCCTGTCTCAGAATCGCCGGCAACTCGTAGTGATGAAAAAAGTACACCATTGAATGCTGGAATAGAAAAAAAAAACACAAATTCTCATTAAAGAATTGTAATTACATATTACACAGAGCACATTCTTCTCTATCAATAAAATATTCATGATTATATGAAAAAAATTACAATATTCCTTGTATAGAATTGACTACTGCCATTATACTGCTACTTCCTTTTTTTGTTTAGTCATTTCAACGGTTCCTTCCTCTAGTCAAGTCCCCCCTGAGATGACAAGAAGGGACTCGACTCCGGCGAGAAAGAAAATGCGAGGAGCATTTTGAAAGCGACGACAGGAATTAACATGTTCGAAACAAGGAACCCAGGGAGGGCACGAAAAACAGAGAGAGAGAGAGATAGAAGGAAGATACGCCGAAGAGAAGGAGAGAAAAAAGTATTCTTCTGGCTCTGACTAAATGAAATTAGAAATTACCAAGTTTCTAAGTCCTTACATGCCAATGCCAATCTAATTGGGTTTTATCCCACGACACTGAGCAACCAAGTCCTGAGTACATGAAGTGTGCCTATCCTACACACATATATATAGAAGCGAACCAGCAGCATGTCTCTCTATCCCTTTTTCGGTGAATCCACTCCCATATAATATATCATCAATATCAATATATACAAGAAGTAGGATGAGAAGAAGCTACAAGTTCCTGGCCCATCTTCTCACTCATTTTCCTATTCCGTATTCTTCCAGCAGCGCAGCCACTGGAACTCTGAGCATCACACAGAAAAGAAGGAAGGAGAGAGAAAAAGTCTCTATTTTGGATTAAAAATGCCGGGAGCGACTTAAGTAAGAAAAAAGTGTATTAGCCCAGACTACACTAGAGTGTACACTCTTTGACTTTTAGATGTGTCTCAACACACACACACACACACACAATAAGGGAGACTCTGGAAAATAAGGAAACACGGGATATACAGCATACAACACACAAGTGAGAGAGAAAGCTAGAGAGACGGGGTAATAGTAATAACGGGAGTTAATCGGTCTTTCTTTTTCTACTTGTACTTTTACCATCAGGCTGTGTGTGTGTGTACAGTCTACACTTCTCTCTCTCTCCCTAATATTGGTCTCATGCTGTCAACGATATTGAATACCACGGTTCACCACTCCCCATTTAATGGCTAATAATGGAAACAAGCTGAGTTGCTAAATGTCTTGGCCCCCCCCCCATCATCTACCCACAGAGTCTCCTCTCTCTCTATCCAACCTCGCACAGTAGTAGTACCAACCAATACTACAACAAAAATAGAGTGTAAAAAGTCTATCAAATACATTTCCTCCCTCCTCCAATATCTCTCTTCGTCCCGTATTCTATTATACAGGAGAGGAGGAGCAACAACAATATAAACAACAATTCTCCACGACCCCTGCCCCTAAAACTCCTTCTTCACCCCAGTCTGTCATACCGCATGAACCCATTACCTAAACAAAAGGCCATCATATAATAATGTTACTCTTTTTCCCCCCTCTCACTCCTTCACTGTGTAGTAGAGAAAAACCCTACACCCCCATCCACCCTACAGAAATGTAGTACACGGGTTCTCAGACGACACTATGACCCTTCAATTTAATCCCCCCTATCAAATGAACACTCAAAAAAAAGAAGGAAGGACACTCAAAGCAACGCTAATGTCCATTGTCCATCCAACCGCCCTAATAAAATTACGATCATTCCTTCACCATCGAAAAAGGAGGGAGAGGGAGGACAAAAATAAAACAAAAATAAAATAAAATTTTCTCCTAATTTATATTATAGTCTTTACACAATAAATATCTATAGACAATACAATAGACCTATCTAAGAAAAAGACACACGTGCAGTAGCGCAGCGCCCTCCAAAAAAAATCCACTAATTTTCATGGATTACATTAAAAAACTAATTTTCCCCCCTTACCCACATTAAGTATGCAAGATAAAAAAAGATGAAGGAGAGGGGGAATACAGAGAGAGAGAGAGATATTGACTGCGTTCCACTTTACACGCTGTACGATCAAATTTAGTGATGAGACCCGAATTTAAATTTGAAATTCTTATAGCACAACTTTCACCACTTTCCACTTCCACCACATCGACTCTATGCAAATTTCTCCGAAAGAGACAGGAGGAGGGAGAGAGAGAAGAGAAGAGAGAGACCCTGGCAACAAGTGTGACAGACTGTGAAAATATCAAGAAAGTCAAGGGGGTAACTCACCACCACAGAACACCCCACCACCACCACATCATCATCCCTTTTCTCCACTGTGTGGAACAATTTAGAAGGAGATTAACTCGAATCTTTGGCTCTGGATCCTTGTATTATATATGCTCATTGTGGTGGAGGGGAGGGAGGAGAACGACGACGCGATCGTTGAGTGACAAGGAAACGAACGAGAATGACAGAGACAAGTACACGACAAGAAAGAGGTTTTCCTAAATTCTCCCCCCCTCTCCCCTCACTCACCCACCCACCCACACAACACATAGTCCCATCACCATGATAATTATTATATTAAATTATATTACACACTCTCATCCATAAAACCTTCTTCCACTCCTGCGAGTGTGTGTGCCTGCGTGTGTGAAAGAGTTTTCGACCTCCTGATTGTCAGTTCTATGGAAAGCAGAGAGACGGAAAAAACGAGAGTGTGGTCGGGAATTTGCATAGAAATTTTGGTACGACCATACAATACACATTATTAGCTGAACTTTCCTTCCCTCCGTGTATTTACATATACACAATATATCCCGTACACATCCTTTCGTTCACTTGACTTAGTTTATTGTCACTTTGTTTCGGGAATTTATGAGGAGGAAACTGAACTCACTCTCTTGTCTCTCATTATGAATTTAACCCGAAATCCTTCCTCTCGCCCTATTACACGCCATACCAGGACAATCAGAATGACAGGGGAAGGATGCTAAATATTCCTGCAATTTAAATGTATATTAAAGGAATCCTCCTCTCTCTCTTACATTACTTACATGTTAGATAATGGAAGTGGAATAACTGTGTGTGTGTGTAAAGTCTTCCCCCCTCAAACTCCATTATAATAAATAATCAAGTAAATATAGACAAGTTGTTGTTTCTTGAAACCATCCGACCGTCACCCTCTCTCTCTCTCTCTTCCTCTTCTCAAGATGAAATAAACGATTAACAAAGCTGTTAATTTCTTGTCTCTCACAGCCATTCACTCTCATAGCCTAAAGGGCGTCACAGGAGCCTCTCTTCTTATGTATTTCCTTGTACTCTTGTACATATATCTATTATTCAGAGTTCATGGGTTATATCATCAGAACCAAGGGGGCTAAACTAAAGTGTAGTAGTCAGTCAGTCTCTCTCTCTCTCTCTCTCTCTTCTCCTTAGTGGATTTTATAAATATGGCGTAATTATACAAACCTCATCTCTGTCTGTCTGTCTCCCTCTCTCTCTCTCTCCCTGACACGCGGGATCAAAGCGTCTTAATTACAAACTTACACAAACATCAAGTCAACATCTTTATCCCATTTCCCATTTCCTCCCTTCATCTTCATATCTCTCTCGCTCTCTTCCTCACTTTTTATCCGATTTCCCTCCTCTATACTCTTATTGTACATGTCATAAAAGCTGTGTACACACACAACTCAGCAGCTGTTGCTTTTCCTTCTTCCTATATCCTTTCACCAGTAGAGAATACTGAAGGAGGGAACCTCAAAACCCCAAACCATTTCCAAACAACATACATAAGTACACATACACACAGACAAATTACCATGGAATGGAGGAAAGTGTAAAATCTAAAGCTCATTTCATTTACAATCTCCCTCGTTTAACTATTTAAAATTATACTTGAACGTCGAGGGTCTCGTCTCAAACTTTCCCCCATTCACTTGTGTACAACAAAATTATAATACCTCCACTATTTATTGACCCGAATTTAACACACACACACATGCAAATAAATTAATTCTAATTCTCCCTTCCCTCTCCACACACACACCGGAGTCACCGGTAAAAAAAGGATGGAGAGAAAATGGTAAATAGTGGATTCATGGGAAGAGGAGCGAGAAGCGGAAAAAAAACTAGGGAAATTTTTAAAGACACAAGCCACACGAAGAGTAAGACAAGACTCTCTCTCTCCTCCCCAAAAAATCCCAGTCCAGTGAATCCAAGGAGAAGTAAAGAAGAGAAAAGGATCAAAAGGGGGTATAATAGGAATAGAGACAAGTAATGTTTTCAGTGGAATGAGTGTGTGTGTGTGGGTTCAAGGGAATTCAAAAAGAGCCAAGTTATCTTCAAACCGAGACACAATTTATCTTGAGCCATCCACACGCACTACACACACAACCAAACCACCAGCCCCCATCCTCCTCCCCTGTTCTCCCACACACACACACACACAAACATAGACAGTGTATACGTGTGTCTCTGAACCCTGGGAAAATCTAATTCTCCTCTTAGTCCGGAAATGAAATCTTGAATAGGAATCAAGGGTCCCATAACTTCACACACAGGGCCCTACAGCACAAACTACCCTACTTTCACTTTTCTCCACAGACTTTTTTACCCACCACACAACCACACGCATACATACACACCACACACACACACACCCAAAACAAGAATAAATAGAATAAAATAAAAAAAAATCCTTCATTCTTGAATACTACCTCCCCCCCCCCTCTCTCTCACACACACTATATTTAATATATCCCCAAAAAAACGTACACAGTCAAGTCAGGGGGGCAAAGACGTAGACAAGGGAAAATTTCTCATAGAATTTCCTGAGGTCAAACTCAAACACAGCCACACACACACACACCGTAAGAGAAAAGACTAAATGGGAGGAGGCGGGGTATTCAGTAGAATACTATTCACTTTATTTTATACCTGGACGAAAGGGGAAAGAGAGAAAGTGAGAGAGGAAAAACAATATAATTTTTTTCCTGCATACTAGTCCTTATTACTCTGTGCAATTTCCCTTTGTCTCTCCACCTCCTCGTCCTCTGTGTGTGTGCTGGGCTGGGTCTCTGTGTATTTACACACCGTTAAACTGTACGAGAGAGAGAGAGGGAGAAAAGAGAAATTTGGGGAAAGTGATATCAAATGGATAAAATGGAATAGTAAATGGCCACCAGTTGAGACTACAATTACACTGCCATTTCACCTGCCAAAAATACAAGATTTACAATTTACATGCTCCCTTTTATTGTTCCCTCTTCGAGTATTTACCATGTCCCTCGTTCAATTCACGCCTCTCCCTCCCTCCTCTCTCTCTAGTCCATTCTTCTCTAATTATATTCTCTCCTTTCTTCCCTCCCTCCCTCCAACCACCACCTCCTCCTCACACTCACACCATATGCCATAATAGCCCTGGAATAATAATTTTTTTCCTTATTTAGAAATACAAAACTACAAACCATTTTTCTCTTCTTAATATATTTATAGCATTTTAGCTTTTTGTATTTTTTTTTTCTCCTCTTCCACTCTTAATTTATTTCCACACCCTCACCATCTCATACTATTATACCTATTAAAAGTACTCCTGAAAAAGAACTAATGGCGAAAAGAGTCCTGAAAATGGGGGGAGTGGGAGTGTGTGGAAGATAGAAGAGTGACGAGGATATAAAATCTACAAGTTAAAATGTAGAAATGAGATGGCAATAGCAAAGAGAGAGAGAGAGAGAAAAGTTGTCCACATCCACCCATTCATATACATGGAATGGAGTGAGTGGGGGTCTCTTCGTGTGTACAGACCGTGTCTGCTTCGCGATCTTTAAAGAGAGTCAAAGAAATGAAGGGAAAGAGAGAGGGAGAGGGCAAAAGAGACCAAGGAGAGAGAGAGAGAGAAGGAGAAACAGCGTTCAATTAAGAGCCAAAGACAAAAGCATTTTTGGGGATGAGAGAGAAAGGGAGGGAGAGGGAAAAGTGCTTGGAGACGGAAGACCAAGTTGTAGAGAAAAGCATCAGCATCATGAGAGAAAGTGAGAAAGAGAGTGAGAGAGAAAATTCTTGTTGGTTGGTTATTACTATGGAGCTCAGACAGAGAGTAGAGAGATGCGAGAAAGGAGAGAAGAGGAGAGAGAGAGAGAGAAAAAAACAGGGCTTTTCTCTCCGTCTAATGAAATCTGAGTCGGGAGCATTCTCCCTAATGCCACCATGTTTTTCCCCAACTATTTATTTACAAGGTCTCTCAAGAACTTTTTTTTACCTTACTCACTCCCATTGTACTTGCTGTACTCTCTCTCTCTCCTTCTCTGTACACACCCACACATCATCTATTATACAGCATAGCATAACACCCAAAACCATTCTTCCTCTCTCCCTATCTCTATCATACACAAAATCCCTGTACATATCCACACCATATTACACACACAATGATCATACAATACGCAGAGCTATAAGTATGTATTGTACAACCATTCCAAAAGCAGGGTTCGCCTCTCTAGTGACGCCCTTGATTTGAGCGCGTTAGTCATATGCGGTGTACGGCCGGTGTGCGGATTTAGTCAACATTTTATTTATTTTGGTTTTACTTGATTTTAATATCATTTATTTTTTGTGAGCACTAAATTATTAAACGTGTCAACATGTCAAGAAAAAAACAATTCTCGGATCGTGAGAAGGAGTTTGTAAAAAGTGTTACTGTGTTTTTGAAAAAAGTGAAGAACGACATTGATTCACCCATTAATGGTGAAGTTAATGGACTTGCGAGATGTTGCTACAAATAATGATTTCTGAGTTCCACAGCTTCTGATCCCACAACGAGTTTTAGAATTGACAAACTTAGCATTAGATAAAGTTACTCCAGAATTCTGGAAAGATTGCTGTTCCCACGTAGTTAAGTATGAAGACCATATGTGGGAGTTCGAACATGAAATCGAACAACATATGTTAGAAAATGTCACTCTCGATTCAGATTGGGATACTGAAACGGAAGAAGAATTGTAAAATAATTTTGCTTTTAGTTGTACAAA
>WJFB01002515.1:0-18710 GCA_009870185.1 Pygmarrhopalites habei
GAAGTTAAAATTTTAATTATGATTTTAATTTTGGAGTTACAAAACTGGAAAAAACATCCATATATAGAGAATCTAATTAGCTACTTAGATATTTGGTCAATATTGCATGAAGTCATCACACTTTGTGAAATAATTAATCAAAATTAACTAAAGCCGTGGCGGCCGCCTTCACCCCCGGGTGGACGGCTTCACCTCATTTGACGGTACTCCAAATATTTCTTCCACTCCAATTTATGTGCGGAACGACTCCCAAACTATATTTTCTTCATAGTGTACATTTCCTCTCTCCTCCATGACACTTCTAGTATTTGTTGACAATATAAAAATATTCCTGTCAACTCTTTTTTAAGCCTCTTCTTAGCCGGGTGTGAAGAAGAGCCTCTTCAACCATCTCTAAAAAAATAGTTTAACGCATAGCTTGGACGCCGACTGAAATGATTACCAGCTCTGCGTCTCCAAATAGAAAGCAGTCTCTTCGTGGTACTTTAGTGGCAAGGAATTTAAATTTTTAATTAAATGTACAGTTAACTATTATCCAATATTATTCAATGCAAAATATCATAACTCCAGAAAATAATTACAACAAATAATTATTCCCAAATTTCAAAAAAAGAACTCTCGACCCACTTTGTTTTACTGTCAGAGTTCGACGCCGTTTTGCCTACGCCTCTCAGTTAGTGGAGAGGTCATGTCAAGGAAACACAACTTTCTTCAAGGGTTCACTGAGATTTTTATTTATTTATTCACAATTGCAAGTCGATATTCTTTTTCAAAAATCATACTCTCAAATTGACACTAGTATAAAATTTTGAATTTATTCCTCCCCCTGTCTTGGCTTCCCAGCAGAAATCCCATTTTTTTCTCGTCTCAAATCAAAAATTCTCGTCTCGACCCGTCAGTTTGTTTCCTTCGCCAAAAAAATTATTCAAAAATGTTACTTTTGTATATATTTATCCAGACTCGGTCTCGCCCTGGAACCAAACGACCCAAACGGAAGTAGCAGCTGTAGCGGGGGTTGTGGGTCTACACCGAGTTCACCCGTTGAGGAATTAGTTTGGAGACTGCATCAGGACTTATCCTTCTTCCCATGGTTGACTCCCAAAGAGCTGGAGACCATCGCCAAGGTTTCTCATATTTTTTATTATTCTACTTTCTCTCCCTCATTTAAAATATTACACCCACCGACCGAAGTTAATGGGACGACGTTTACCTTGGGTTCTCTTCTCCCTGTCTCCGTGATGAGAATTTTGACAAGTTTAGAGAATTTACCCGGATTGTCTCTCTCTCTCTCTCTTCGCAGATGGACACGGAGGAAATGAAGAAAATCGTCCCCGACGCCAAATTCTTGGAATTTCTCCAGGATCTGAGTGAACGGTACCTCCAAGACAAGGAGAGTGGGGGGAGGGGGAGTTCATCTTCTTCCGTTTCCGGGCATGGAGGGAATGGAGGGAGAGATAATGGAACGATTCTCCATGACCCTATCAAACTTATACGGATGTATTCAAAGTCATCGAATCACAGCATTTGTAATGGGATCGGAATTCCCATTCCAGTCGGAGTGGTCGGGGGCATGGGACGAAATTATTGTCATCACATTAGCGGGAGGGATCCTCTGTCCGTCAATGACAAGAGTCAAGTCGAACCAAAAGCTTTTCGATCCCAGTGAACAGTCAATAATGAGTAAATACTTTTTTCTTTTCTATTTCATTTAATGTCGCACATTTTCATATGAGAATCAAAGGAGGAGAATAAAGGGGGAAAAGAGAAAGAAGAGAAAGCACAATTTTCTAACAAAAGTCATTTTTTGAGAGAGGGTGGGAGGAGAAAAATCAAAATGAACAATCAAAAAATTTTCCTCTCGACAAAATACAAGATAACACAATTTTACACTTCACTGCCAATTGTAAGAAAGAAAATTAATGAAAAAAAAAGTTAATTTGCTTACCATACAATGTAAAAAATATTGTGTGTATCATTTTTCTGATCAGCTTTTTGATTTTTGAAAAAGCAAAAAAAATTCTCGACTTAGATGTAAGGAATCGCATCAATAATAAACTGTAGGTTTAGACTGTACAGTTTAAATTGGTAGAATGTAGGGAAATATAGAGTGAACGAAGAAAGTTGTTTTTATCCGAATATCGAAAGTATAACTATAGAAAGAAGAAATATACGAGATTGTTGTTGTTTACTTTCAACAAACTCTTTTGATGATTTTCTCAAATTGTGTGTACTAAAAGAATTCTTTTTGAGAAAATTTGAAATTGACCTTTAAAAGTTGAATTTGCCCAGTTGCGTAAATATTCCAAAGTAATTTTTTCATTGAATGTCCCACATACTTTCACTCACACGCACCAGTACCTAAAAAATCCCTAATCTTGTGAATGAATGAGGTCATTAGGTCATAAAGATAGTTTAGTAAATATAATTGTAATTTATTAGTTTTCACATTTTTGCACCGTTTGATATTTTGTAATTGTCACTCGAAAATATTTCGACATTATTATTACTAAAACAGTTCTACCCGGGTAGTTCCTTAGTAGCTGTATTAAACACGCTTCCGATCTTGATTAAAAATGAAGATTAGTGACTAAATGAGATTATTATTAACACTCCACTAATAAAACTAAATAATGATTAAGGACAAACAACTAAATAAAGTTTTCTCTACTGCCAGCATGATATGAATTAAAAAAATTATGCCACCGAATGTAAAAACTAATAACCACTAACTTAAAATAAAGATTTCTCAAAGTTTTTGAATGTCTGCATGATTGAAAGATTTTAGAAAAAAAGTTGAATTCAAGAAGAAAGTGGAGTATGTACATTAATTTTTAAATGTCATGAATCCAAAATTCCAAGTTCCTGTCCATCATCATCCTATCTTTCTTCCCAATCTTATGGATAAAACCAAAAAAAATCTGAGTTTTCAAAAAGAATGGACGGGGGATTTTGAATAAATTATAATTAAAAAAGTCTGTGGTATCCAACGGGAAGTGTTAAAGACTAAAAAAAGTGTTTTTGCGAAAAAAATCATTTTGTAAAAAAGAATTTTCATTTTCATTTTGATAAAAGAAATGTAATTGTTGTACTAGTAGTAAGTATAAGAATACACTAATCAACTACTACTAAATACTTAACTGTAACTTACATTGTATTGTGTAGTTGTTTCTGTCCTTTTTGAAAAATGTCTTCTTTTGCTTTACCATAAAAATTAATACATTTTATTAATAATACTTCTTAACGACGAATGTATTATCTAACTTTTAAATCTTGAGCCCTGACCTGAAAATCGTCCTTCTAGATTCCTTGCAGAAGGGGTGGTAAAATTCAAAAATCCCATTGGTTCCTAAGGGATTTTTGAATTTTACCACCCCTTCTGCAAGGAATCTAGAAGGACGATTTTCAGGTCAGGGCTCAAGAATTAAAAGTTAGATAATATATGTTTGAAGGGTGAGAAAAAGGGAAGGCGAAATGAATTTTTGGAAACTTTACATGGAATAAATAACAATAAATAATAATAAAAGAAAGCTCAAATTATTCAACAAAAATTATTATGACTTTCTCTTGCTGCTACTTCACTTTCTCCAGATTTTTTTTTCTTCGAATCAGGAGAGAAAGTGAAAGTTGATCATTCTTATTTACATACTCCATTTATTATTCCAGTCTCGTGTTTTTGCGAAAGCTAAAAAAGGAAAACAACAACAAAAAATTCGGAACGCTCGTACAAACGGAAATCCGAGAAGTAGGTAAGTAGATCTTCCATCTTGATTACTCTACTCAATTTCCTGGAAAAACAAATTTATCCATCATCCAACTAACTATGTATCAACAACAAGGAAAACTTTCCCCAACATCAGAATACGTAATAAGAATCATGGACTCAAAACATTAATCTCAAAATTTTCATCTTTATAATAATAATGAAGATGTCGGGGAGAAAATGAGACACAACGGGAAATCATCATAACAAAAGAGAAAGGCTGTTGATCCAAGATCTTTTTTACGTTACAGTCTTTCATATTTGTTTACCAAACAGTTCTCTCTTTCAATGTAAGACTATAAATATAACAATCTACCGTAAACCTCGATTAAAATCCCCCTCCACACTTTGAAAATGAATATTTATTAAAAATTATTTTACACACCGTAAATCAATTTAATTTTCTCGAAATAAATGACTCTCCAATTGAATTAAAATGGAAAGATTCATTTTTCCACAATTATTGTAATGGTTCATAGAAGGATTTACACCATACACAAAATGTCAGCATCCATTATGTATGACACAGTCCGATTGTGTGTGTGCGTGTGCGTGTGGTGTATGCGAACCATTTTTTTCGAAACTTTTGACAGGGTAGCCGTGAGTAGACTTAAATTTGTCAGCCTCTACACAAGTTGAAGACGTGGTCGTGCATTTTATATTTGACATTAAAAAAGACTTTTCGGATGAATCCACCTTTCCTTCCGTACCCCTCACACACACACATACTCACATACACGCATCCAAGTTACACGATGTAGGCCACAACTCTCTCTCTCTCTCACATACACACAAATTATGGTTAATTCATTGGAAATATCCAAAAGAGAGAGAGAGAGAGAAAAGAAGAAGGAAAAAAGTTTGGACCACCATCGCATCATCATCAAAAATTCTGGATCTATTTATGGAGTCATATATCTTCCTTGGGTGTGTGTGTGTGTGTGTGTGTGTGTGTGTTAAAGGAATTGACAAATGGTGATGCGAGTAATCCTGCCATGTTCCCTTCATGTTCTGACTCTCCAACTAACTTTTGATTAAATAAGTTTATTATGAGACGCTAACTTAAACCCCTTCTTGTACAACTGACATATCCCTGGCACTTCCAGTTCTCTCTCTCTCTCTCTCAGAAATTGTACGGGATTGAATTTTATTCTGTATTTTTGAGAGGAGCGGAAGAAGAGCTCTGGACAAAGTCGATCACATTTACTCGTAAATTCCGATGCGAAGCACATCATCCATTCTATCTCTCTCCATATTTATCTACACACCACACACACACATTATTACTGACTACTCACACCTAACCTACATAAACCGGCATGTGTGTTTCTACCCACATGTTTTCGGGGAGATGGGGGAATTGCCCTCCAGTAACAGCACCGCACACACACACACTTGACCGTAAAAAGAGGGAGGAATAAAAGGAACGGTCCTATTCAATTTAGACTATTATTCCAGGTCGGTCATAAAAATTGTGCGGGTAAGGAAACCCTGAAATCGTGTGTGTGAGTGTGTTAAAATTCCTACACACAAAGTAATGACAAAATCCTCCAAACTTTTTTTTCAAGATCCAAAGAGATAGGAGAGGACTGTTTAAATGGCTTTAACAATAATATGGATTTAAATTGATGTACAGCATCTGTGGAAGAGGAAAGAAGAGAGGAAATACCCGAAAGGTGAAGAAAAGACCGTAAATTTGACCGAAAAAGGGCAGGAAGAGGAAAAGGAAGAAGAAATAATAATACTAGCCAGACCCTTCACACACACACACTAGTACTACACACCCGGCACACACACACATCTTCCCCCTTCCAATACAATTTGACAGACCCTGGCCTAAAGAAGAAGGAAAGAAGGCTCCTTCACATTCTTCAGTTCAGTTCTTTTTACCATAGAAAATTGTATGTACAGAGAAGATATGAGTCTCATTCTTCTCTTTCCAGATATTCCAAGTGCCCTAAGGCTCCCCTTCACGCCTCTCTGCCTTCACTCAAAAGTCAAGGCTCAGTTGAGCGGACAAGGAGCAAGACGGAGGAACCTTGTGTGTGTATTTCTCTGTTAAATATTTCTAAAGTAAAACTTGAATTATTCAAAATTTGAACTTTAACTGTTTATTCTACTGTCTTTCAAAAAAAGATAATAAAGGACAAAATCCTCGAAATTCTACATCATCTACAAAAGTGTTTATTTCAATCGTTTCCAACTTTTCCAAGAAAGCCACAAATATTTTGAAAAGGTTCTCGTCGGATTCGGAGTGATCCAGCAGAAGAAGAAAGTGAGAGTGAGTGCCTTTTATCTGACAAGAGAGTGAGTGAGGAAACTTGTACCCGTACACAACACAGTCAAATATAAAAAGGGGCATGACAACAACTACAACTGCACCTCATATTGACTAGGCTATGTAAATGAGAGAGAGAGAGGGTAAAAACAGCAAGCAAACACACCACAAGGGAATCCTCCGCTCTTTTGCTTCGTGGCTCCAGACACACACACATACACACACACATACACAGAGAATCAAAGCTGAAAAGTCAAGTGGGAATACACACCTGTACACATCCTACTCTACTGTGTGTGTGTGTGTTGTACATAATTCTTCATATCCCAGGATCTCCATTCTTGATCTTGGACCGCCCTCTCCTATACACTACCTGTCTGTATACTCTTCTGCCCTGTTCCCCATGCATATTTTGAATATAACTTAAATACACAGGCACGATATAAACCTGGGTGTGCGTGTGTCTGTGTGGACGATGGAAAAATGCAACAATGAACAATCTAACAATGAAATCTGGCTGATGGTGTCTACATTGCATGCCTACCTTCCACCACACAACATAAATACGATGTAATGTAGTAATAATATGCACGACAGTTCAACCACAGCCCAAAAAACATCATCATCCTGTCTATATGATCGAGAATACAAAGTAAGGGAGAGAGACTGAGTGGCTAATAAGGTAACTTGCCTTTCAAAAAAATACAGAGAGGATCACTTTGACAAGAGAAGAGAAGAGAGAGAAGACGAGGATTGGAATTGCTGTTAAATCTCACCTTTCCATCTTCCAATGGTGCCTTGTGTTGTGTTGTAGTTGTAGTTGTGTACATATACTTGTGTATTCAGGATTTTAAGCTACAGGCCATAACATGTCTAGAACAACATGATATTTGCACACACAAATATATCTGCAACCACATCAGCATCAGATGACTTTTAAAGGAGGAGAAAGAGGAGGAGGATCAACCAACGCTTTAAATTTGTAAAAAGAGGATCCCACTAAAGAGTGTGTGTGTGGAACTATATATTTAGCAGTTAATCTTCATTTGAAGTGGTTCCTTCCAGCGGTGTCATTGTTACCCGGGTGGAAAACTCCAGAGCAACTTGTAAATCTTCAAAGGAGAGTGAGTGTGTGACCTCAGGAGGGATTCAAAATTTTCACCTTTTTCTCTTCTTTCCCTTCTTTGACTCCTTAGTCCTTGTAATAAAATATTTTTAATTAATTTTCATGGAGCTGTGAACTTTTTTGAAGACTGTGTGTGTCCACGTGCGCCGTCACATCTTGTCCGTGTCCTGTGTGTTCTGTTATATCGATAATTTATCGTCAGGGGGAATTTGGAAGATGAACTTTTGGTAAATTCTTTTTGACTAAAGAAAAATCCGGGATCATGGGTAGTGAGAAGAAAAGTTTGGGGTCAAAGTGTGGAAGGACAGGGTCATCGTGGCTGAGTATTGGTGTTGTGTTAATAATATGGAGTAGTGGACTAGTGACGAGTGTTATAGGTGGGTCGGGGAGACGTCAGGATATTTTTGAAGATGATAGATTCCCAGAGAGTGATGTGGATGATGCGAGACTGGGAATACTAGGAGGGTCAACGGTGACCAATAAAAATAGTAATAATGGTGGTAGTGGAGATCAATTCAAAGTGGAAAAAGATTCGACAGGATGTCCAGTTCAGTTTCAAAAGAGGTGTCAATGTGGACTTCAGTTTGCAGATCATAATCATCCTAGTAATATTGAAAGGGGGAAGAAATATTATGTAGTTGATTGTACCGATTCCGGATTCACAAATGCCTCCATGCTCCGTTTCCTCCCGACTGAAACAGGGGTAAAAAAAATTATTTAGTGAATTTATTATTCAAGTAAATTTGACATTTGAATTTTAACTGTTGAAAATTCCCTTGTTTTAGAAACTGATCTTCACTGGAAATCAAATCCCGATATTGGATCGGAATATTTTGGGGACAAAAGAATATCCTAATCTTAAATGGATTGACATGTCAAATAACAACATCCAGGAAATTAAAGTACATACACAACAATTTTACAAATCAATTAATTTATCTATGTTGTAATTGCACTTAATAACAATTAATTTGTTTGGAATGGCAGGGTCAAGCATTTCATCATGTGTCAGCAGTGGAAATCCTCATGTTGAGCAATAACGACTTGTCCAATAAGAGTCTTCATGACCACAGCCGAGTAATCATGACATTTCTTCCGAAAATCAAATAATCTTTTATATTTTAAAGTTGTAATAAATTATAGATAATTAATTTTGTTTCTCCTTAGGTATTTTCCAATTTTTTCAATCTCAAGTCCCTTCATATGACAAACGCCTTCAATGATGAAATCTGGTGAGTTTCCGAAATCCCCTTAAAGATATGATGCTACTACATAACTTAGACTGTTACTTAATTGTATTGATAAGTGAGAAAATTAATAATCATTATAAATCTCCAGGTCATTATCCGACCTGGCTGGTATCTTCGCCGAGTCAACCCTCACAAAACTGGAAAAACTTCACCTGGAGCAGAATGAAATGGAACTCATCACAAATCCAAATTTATTCTGTGACTTGGAATCCCTTCGTCAGTTATACTTAGCCAATAACAAACTGTCTGACCTCAACATTAATACTTCTTGCTTCAAAAATTTGGACTACATTGGTATTTCCAGTAATGAAATTCGACAAATGAGTCGGTCTTCAGCTCTCTACTCTCTCCTCGATCAGCGAAATCCAAGTGGAAATTTTATCCGAATAGACTTGAGTGATAATCCTTTCCGTTGTGATTGTAATCTTCAACCTTACATAGATTGGCTTAAAAATGTGACTATGACCAATATCGACCGAATCCCACATCATGAGAAACTTCGTTGTGTTGATGGAGTACCCTCGGATAATTTGGGACTAGACCTCATCCGAGTCAAAAGGACCGAGTGTGAAATTCTTCAAATATCCAATTTGTCAACGGTCAGTTCTGATCCATAAAAAAATCAAAGTTCAAATTATTAATTACATTGTCAATTTCTTGTACTAATCATTCCATTTTTTCCACAGTTGTCCAGTACGCTTGTCTGGATCCTGAGCTTTCTCGTAATTTTGTTGGTACTGGCTCTACTCATTTTCCACCGAAAAGCTGTTGCTCACACAATTCAACCTTTACTCCAGACTGCAGCTCATGGGGTCAAGTACACATCAATTGACCCACAAGGGGAATCAGCAGAAGTGGCACATGTTTAAACGACAGAATTCACTGCATCATTTCCTCAACAACAACATACTTAGGGTCTTTCAAGAATGATCCCTAAAAATAACATTACATTCCTTCTCCCTAATCCTGTACGTTGTGAAAGAAAATACGCTTTGCTGGTGATGCATTAAATACCCCCACTTCCTCCAATTCCCTGGTTGTTCAGATGACAAATCTCACTGCCAAAAACTGACCTCTCCTCTCCACATTCTTACTATTTAGTGTGCTAAATGATGATGATCCGTGTGTGTGCTTTGAACTTTGAGACTATGAGGATTTTCTACTTAAATATTGTTGCATTGTACAGTCCAGAAGAAGGTCAATGCCAACCAATGAATATTAACGAGTACATATTATTATACATGGAATTTCTAGTACATACATTGTCACTGTGTAAAAGTATAATGCCATGTTATTGGTATGTGTATTATACAGTATACCTCAAGCTTACTGTAGCTTGTTCTTTTGAAGAAAGTTGTGTCAACTTTTTGTTTGTTATTATTGTGTTTTTTTTGTCTCCTAAAATTGAAATTATTGCTATCAACTGTATTGTAGATACCTTTTAGCCTTGTGTACTTAACTAATTTCTAAAAAACCACAACTAACCAAAAGACTGCTTTCTACGATATACAATTTTGCATACCTTTTTATATATCGTAAATTTTTAAGCTAAAACCTTGCCGAAATACTTTCCAAAGTGAATGAATCAATTATTATGGAGGTAAAAAGGGCTTTATATACTATTTGTATATTGTAACAATAATAATCATATTATTATTATTCAACATGTTGAATTAATACGTGTATGAACGTCAATGTCACAAACGTATTGGATTCAGCGCAATAGAATTGAATGACAATCAAAACTGTAAATATTCTATTGTATTATATACATAATGCTGTGCAATATTATATATAATTTGATTAAATAACAATACAGTAACAATCGAAATCAATATTATAGTTTCATAAAAATATCCATTTGTATTTTGTTATTATTATCATGAAGACACTCTCACTATTCTGAAGCATCATCGTCATCATTTCCGTAGACACGATCTGGGTCAGGTAGCCAGGATAAATCGGGACCCGAGTCTTCATCCGACGATGAGTAGTCTTCATCTGCAAATTTCCTTTTACCCAAAAGTGGAATTTGACCCCTTCCTGATGGTCTATCATCATCATCATAGTCTATTCCTTCTTCTTCATCATCCTCTGTCAGTCCTTTCTTTGCTAATTTGAGTTTCTTCTTTGCCTCACTGAAAAATTAAATTCAAATTAAATCCTCTGACCAAATTTTAATACGACAAAAATGTAATGAAGAAAAAAAAAGTCGTACCGTTTTTTGGCTTTTATTCTGTCCTTATGAATTTGTTTATCCACACTATCTTCCAACTTGAGAATTTCTTTTGCCTTTTCAATATCTATACCCGAGGCATCTTCCTTTTCATATGATTTAGCCAACTCGGACTGCCTTTCACGTCTTGGATCAGCCACGGCTGCTCCTTCCTCGTCAAAAACAGTCTTTTTATTCGGATGGATATTCTTTTTGATCATCTTCTTGGCAATTGAAGCTTTTGACTTGGCTTTGAAAGATCTCTCATGTGATGAAGGCATGAGGAAATTTTTGACTGCCTCATCTTCCTCTGGGTTGTCCTCTAATTTAACCGTTTTCCTCCCCACAAATAGATCATCACAGTCTTCCTTATCTTCATCTAAAAAATTATCACAAATAACAAGAATTAAAGTTCTTAAAGTTCAAGTTCAGTTCTACATCAAAGCAAATAAGATGTAGCATGTATAAAAATTGTAATTTATTTACCATCCAAAGAAAAATCAAAGTTGGGTGCCTTTCTACTTCGTATTCTTGTAGTATCATCCTCCTCCTCTTCACTTTCAATTTTGACTTTGACGTCATCCTCGCTGTCATCATTATTTACTGTCAACTCTTCAATTTTATCCTTACTCTTTTTATTTTTCTTTGATTCTTTCTCAGCAACTTTTTTCTGAAGAAATCGAACTCTTGGAGCTACAGCCAACCCAAGTGATCTGAAAGAATTAAACCATCAAAGAATTATTGCCACAGTTAAACATTCAAATCTTAATTAAATTATATTTGATTGTAAAAAAATTGATTCTAAAATACCTTGCAAAACTAGGTAAATCTAATTGAGTGACATCAAAAATACTTTTATCTTTCATGAGAACAACAGATTTTATGTAGGCTTTGAAAGAACGCTGAGCACATTCTTTTAATGTCACATCACTCGCTAGGAAAGCTTCAAATTTCCTTCGAACTGACATAATTTTCTTTTGATTGGCTTCAATTTTTTCAATTGGAATCTTTCTGGCATTTAATTGAGCAACCATGGCCTTTTGTTCAGAAGGAAGGAGGACGAGAAGAGCTTCTCCATTTTTATTGAATCTAGCTGTTCGTCCAGCACGATGAATATAAGTTGTTGCATCCTCAGGACAGTCTAATTGCAGAACCCAGTCAACATTTGGAAAGTCTAACAATCACACACAAACAAGAAAGAAAATGAAATTAATTAATTCTTAATACTCTTAAAATATTAATGAACAACAGGGGGAAAAATTATATGAGGAAATTCAACTCACCAAGACCTCTTGCTGCAACATCAGTAGCAAATAAAACAACGGCTTGTTTACTACAAAATTCTTCATATGCTGCCATTCTTTTCAATTGATGTAGTCCACCATGAAGAGCGAGTAAACTAACACCAGGACGCATTTTGCAAAACAACATGTGAACAAATCGAACCTAGAATTTAAAAAATAAAAAGTATTACATGTAATTTCATCATGAAATTTTCATGCACTTTTTAAAAAATAACATCGCTTATCTTTAAAAAATTGTTGTTGCATACCTGCTTGCAACTGGACATGAAGACTAGGATTTTTAATTTCTTGTGATGTTTGATGAAAGACCACAACAGGTCTAATTTGGACTCAAGGGGACAAACCATATAGCTTTGTTGAAGAGTTTCTGGAGTACTAAATTGAGAGTTCTCATGGACAGACACATAGACTGGAGATTTTAGACTGAGACGAGCTAAATCTTTCACCGATCTGTGTATACAAAATATATAAATAATTAAATCCCAAATTTATGCAGTTGTTGTTGATATCAATTGTACACTTACTTTGTTTGAGTTGCTGAGAAAAGTAAAGTTTGACGTTCAGAAGGAAGATTAGCAATGATGGCATTCATTGCTTGTTCAAACCCCATATCAAGACAACGGTCTGCTTCATCCAAAACTAGCACCTAAAATACATCACATACATTGAAAGATTTAGCATACTATTATAACTTTGAAGACTCGTAAAGTTTCCAAAATTGTAGTAAGTATGTACATACTTGTAAATTATTGCAATCAAAGACAGGATTTTCATCCATGTGTTGCAAAAGTCGACCTGGTGTACAAATCATTATGTTGAGCATGCCCATTCGTTTTCTTTCAAATTTTAAATCTTTTCCACCTGCACAAAAAAACAACTAATTTATAATCACTCTCGAGACACGTTAAAAGAAATTTAGGTTGTTGATTACTTACCAATGATGAGGCCAGCGGAAAACTCATGATTTTTCCCAACTTTCCGCAACGTTTCATAGATTTGACATGCCAATTCCCGTGTTGGTGTGATGATTAATGCTCCAAGCCCATCTCTGTTTGTCCATAGTTTTGTATTCAAAATCTCCATGATCTAAAATAATTAGTAAATCATCTCTCTGTGAATACTGGATTAGGAGAATTCAAATAAAATTGTACTGAATCCTCACCGGAACAATAAATGCTAGAGTTTTGCCACTGCCAGTTTGGGCTGCTCCTAGTATGTCCAAACCTCTGAGAGCTAGTCCAATACTTTCCTTTTGAATTTCAGTTGGTTTTGTGTAGCCAGCATCTTTAAGGGCTGACAATGTTTTACGACACAATGGAATGTGTTGAAATACCTTAACTTTGGAGCTGTCATACTGAAATACAAACACACACGCATAAGAATATGTAATTTGTATTATGGAGAATATCAATCAAAAAACATGTTACGCATATTTCTACTCACAGTTTCATATTCACTCTGTAATCGTGTAATTTCAGCAGCTTCAGTCTCAGATTTTTTCGGTTTCTTTTTAAAAGTAAACTTTTTTCGTTCTTTCTTGGGTTTTGTGACACCTCGTCCCCAATTTTTCCCTGGAACAGTTTTTGTACCGTCCCCAAATCCCATCTGAAAAATGAAATGAAAAATATAGAATCTGTTGTGGGTTACAAATTAATGAATTAACTCACCTTGCGAAATTAAGTATTTTCTGACTTTTTCCGTCGTTCACATGGAGGAAGCATGGACTTTTCTCGATGGCTAAGTTTGAAATAGACGCCTCATTTCTATGGTATAATCCGGGCTCATGCTTTGCCGACAAGAATTGTGAGGATTTTTGCAATATTGTTGTTTTTTGACGGTTAATTGTGATTAAGAAGTTGATTGGGAATCATGGAGGCCGAGTTGACATCATTCATCGCTGCTTCTCCTCAGGAGCAGTGTCAAGAATTGAGGGAGTATCTGAGAAATCTCGGTGCTGAAATCTCCGTTCAGCCTAGTCCAAAGGGAATGGAAGATGATTTGCACAAGATTATTCAAGTTTGTGACATTTGCTTTGGGAAGGGGGTCCAGGAAGTTGACATTTTGTCTGTACTGAATGGAATTGTGTCTGTGGTCATCATTGCCGAGCCGGAAGCATCTGATGGACTTGTTTTAGCATTTTGTGAAAAATTAGCAAAAGCTTGGGAACCGGATCAAAAGAATGGCATCATTGCTCTCAAGGTTTTACGTCTTTTATTTTACTCTCTCAGTGAGTCTTCTCCCATGAGGTATCATGTCTACTACTACATGGTCGAGGTTGCTGGGAAAATTGGACAAATCCAGGCAATCTTCACAACGACAGTAAATTTGAAGAAAAGTTTTGCTGCTCGACCTCCGACAGCTGAACAATTACAAAAACTTTACCGGCTCCTTCATCAGGGTCTGTTGAATTCCAAGGCGAGTGACGAGGCTTACAAAGTCATGTTGGACCTTTTGGCTACCTACACCACGGAAAATGCTTCACAGGCTCGAGAGGATGCTCAGCGTTGTATTGTTGCTTCCTTGGCAGACCCCAATATTTATTTATTGGACCATCTACTGCCTTTGAAACCTGTCAAATTTTTAGAAGGTAAATTAAATTAATTATGAAAACCCCTTTTTTAATTATTTTTAAAATGTCTTTGTTTGTGTAATTACAATATTTCTTTTTTTGTGTGTACAGGAAATCCTATCCATGATTTGGTCATGATTGCAGTCTATGACGGCCTGGAAGAATATTTGAAGGTAAGTATATAAAAATGAAGGTAAGTATATAAAAACTTTACAGTATAAAAGCAGAGACTATTTGTTTAAACATGACAAGTATTTAATATTTTTCCTTGTTTCCTTTTTAAAGTATTACAGCCATCATAAAGAATACCTGCAAAAGATGGGCCTTGATCATGAAAAGTTGATGAAAAAGATGAGAATTTTAAGCCTAATTAGTATGGCAGAAAAGTCTAATGAATTATCCTTTCACCAAATTCAACGCGAGTTACAGTTAGAACCAAATCAAGTGGAAAAGTTCATCATTGACTCATTAAAGACTAAACTTTTGACAGCTAGGATTGATCAAGCATCCAAGAAACTTTTGATTCAGTCTGTGGTGAAACGAGCCTTGACCAAAACTCATTGGATTCAAATTCGGGACATTCTCGCCAAATGGAAGAGTTCTATAGCCCCACTAAAGGAAAATATGCAAGAAATAGTCGAGCAGGCAGTAGTAAATTGATCATTTGAGATTAGTGTGTGTGAGTGTGCGTACTATACCTTTTAATATCATCTATTTAATGAAAATAGTATTTATATTTTTTTTGTTCAGGGTTTGTGATCAATCATTTTTTGCGAAAAAATATTACACTGTTTTTACACACAATATAGACAACACCACAACTTACCTATCTAACATCAGTATAGTTGAGAAGAGTATTTTAGAAATTTCGTAAAAATTATACAAAATACCCATAATACATAGCATTTTAATACAGTTTTTGCAAAAAAATGAAGAATGATGAAAGAAATCAAACATGGGAAATACTAACTTTGTTCAAAAAAAATTATAACAATAATGCTATACAATATTGTTATCTACTCAATTTGAAAGAGTGGAGGTGTCAAGTAAAGCAAACTATCTCTTTTGTGTCGTTGTTGGTTTTAAAGATATTTGTCAACCAATATATATATATAAAAGTCTTGTACAATTGTATCATCCGTAATTTATCTCCTTAATTTGTTATTATTTTTTAGGCATTGCAAATTAATTAATAATAGCAATTAAAAATAAATCATGTACTCGCCAATTCGTTTGTTGTACCATATGTGAAACGTCATGTGTTTTATTTATACTTTCACTACAAAAAGAATTATTATTGTCAACTCCCGTGAGTATTTGCATTGTCTACAATCCCTCTCACAATCTTTGGATCTGTCACATAGGTCACAAAATCATCCGACTGACTCCCCATCGTCACATTTTTAAGATTGTCTGGGATTTTCATGATGGATCGTTTCATCTTTCTAGCTGAGGCATGAACTTCCTCAACTCCCGTTTCCAGTACAATTTCCCCAACATTGTCTGAGGAAACTCCCGTACCGGGCATTATGATGATTCGGTCACCAGCTTGTGTCACTAGTTTTTTGATGAGTGGAATCCCAGCTTTGGCATTTGGTTGTTGACCACTGGTCAGGATCCTGGTTTTGGGAAAAAAAGTAGCTAGGATTCTAGTGTTTGATGTGATAATAATAACAACGAAAATAATAATCACTATTAATCAGTATAATATCAGTCATTCGAAGTAATGAAATACATAATATATAAAGTTATCCTTGATACCCGCCATTTGAGCGGCTTGTATTTCCTGTCTAACAAAGAGTATATTACATAGAAGAGTGGAAAAGTAACGACGGAGATTTAAGAAACGTCGGGCCCCGACTTTGAACCTTGCCGGGCAGATTGGGGGACCCGACCGATTATCTACGTGTGTTAAATTTTACTCCAACGCTTTTTCTTGTTGTTCCTCGACATCCTTGATTCTTAGGACGGAATCAAAAACTAAAACCAGCCAGTTCACCCCCCTTCCTCCGCGGTCTCAGCTTTAACCCTCTTAAATTCCCAATACACACATTTCCTCTCTTGGGTTATCTTTACTCTTTGCTGTCTAATACATACAAGTTCAATACGAATTAAAGTTACTTATAGTTAGTAAATTAGCTGTATTCGACCGGTTCTAGCCAGTATGAGTGCCTCTAGTAAAAAGGGTAAGCATAGATTGAAATGTTATATTAATTTTCACTCCTATTTCTGTACTCTTGCAAAGTCGGAAAATTTACTAGCACTGTTTTTTTGTGTAGGCAAAAGGAAGACCAATAGATTAGTCATTGAGACTTCAGGGTCGGAGAATGAGGATGTTTCAGTAGTCAAGAAGAAGAAATTGGAGAATGAAAAGCCTGGTCCAAGTAAATTGAATTTACGAATTTCTCTTGAGGATGAACAAAAGCCTAGTGTGTCTGTGAAGGATCATATTGTTCAGGTACATTCACGTTGTGTTTTATAATCTAGTGAACATTATTATATTACGATTTATGATAAAGACACGAGTTATGAATTTCGTAATCGTTTATATTTTGAAATTTTAGAAAAGTGCGGATGAGACGACAAATGCTTCACTTTTCTATTCATGTCCTCTATGTCCGTCGTATTGCTGTGAGAATAGAGGGACAATGCACATTCATTTGAAGAGAAATCATCCTGGAGCTGAAATGAATGGGAACAAGTTGACACCTGGTCAATGTGTTGTGGATGACCCAGAGAAAATCAAAAAGATGACGGAGGCATCGAAGAAAAGTATGCTTTTCCTTGTATTGTACCTGGTTGTGGTAAGGGATTTTCAACGAAGCCTATCCTTGATTTTCACATGAAGACAGCTCACTCTGAAAAGTACAAGTTATGCTGCTGCATTTGTGGACGACTAGAAAAAACAACAGGGGCGATGAAGCAACATTACAGCAACAACCATAAGGGAATTGTATTCGACCCGGAGATATGCAAGAAACTAATGGATGAGAGATATCAAGAGGCAGAAGAAAATGAAGAACCAGTTGAACAACCAGTGTACTCATGTACAATGTGTGAAAAGACTTTTGATTTTCCTTATCGTCTTAATCTCCACATGTCATCACACGATCTCCCTTCTCGTACTTGTACAGTGTGTTTCAAAATATTTAAGTACAGACCAAACCTCAACAGTCACATGCGTTTGCATGACCCAAATTTTGTCAAATTCAAATGCACCAAAGGAAGTGGGTGTGAGTTTCAAACCATTTCTAAACCCAACCTAAAAAGACACGAAATGTACTCTTCAATTCATAACACTGACCCTCAATTTGAATGTGATTTGTGTCAGCGGAAATTTCATTATCCCTCAGACCTCAAAAGACATCTACTGTACCCCTGTCCTCCTCTGAACCAAGAACCGAGATTCAGGTGTTCAACTTGCCGGAAAGGATATTATTTTGAACATAATTTAAAGAAACATGAAGCACGGCACGCTGATGGAACGCGCAATTTGCAAATTCCTCCTGTAAGCTCTTTTTTTAATCAAAAATATTTAGGTTTACTATCGAAACTATTTTAATTAGTTTACTTACAACTACTTGACATGTGTGCATTTTCCTCAAATTACTTTTGATAAAAATGTGATCGGAATAAATGTTGATCAAAAATAGTAATCCGGAAATTAAATATACATTGTTGACAAATCATCATTTTTTGTAACAAAAATATACTTTGGAACTTTGGAGAAGATTTTTTCTTTAAAAAAAAAAGCTGAAAATGCACCCAGGACACGTGACTCAAACTCACAAAATGACAAAATGTGTATTAGTTTGTGTTTCACATACCAGGCGGCAATTTTCCGTTTCCATTCTTTTTAAAAAATAGGTTATAAATCACAATGGCTGCAAATGCAAATAGGATTGTTGTCAACGAGACCATGATGAAGTATACGAATGTATTTTTTAACTCCGGATTGAATTAACTTTCTATTCTTTTTATATTTGATATGGTCGGAGTGCGGCAACTTGGACGACTGCTCTGTAAGGTCATTTTTATTATAAACCGAGTTTCAAGTACGAATCACTTACTCAGTCAAGACTAATGATTGTTAATGGAGATTGAAGGGTTCAATTTGAAGTACGGGACAATTTAGATTCTATTAAGCCATCATTTTCCATTTCAATGTCAACTTTTAAAATTCAACTCAAGTACACTCTAAGGTAATC
>WJFB01002516.1:0-18703 GCA_009870185.1 Pygmarrhopalites habei
ACATACTGTGCTCCATTACTCACCATCAATATGGAAGATGTGTACATAAACAAATAGTGGAAGTGCAACTTATTTTTTTTAGATAATTTTTGTCATTTGTCAGGGAAATCATTTTAAGTTCAGTTCCTGACTTGTTTCCGATTTTTTATTATAATTCGTTTGAAACCTTTGCTTAACATTCAATTCAATTACCCACTGTTAGAATGGGGAGAAACGTATTTTGGAAAATTAAATTGGATTCATAGAAATTCAGCACGGAGGAAAGCTTGTACGCGGCCGATGGGCCCGCAAGGGAGTTTTCAGGAAGGCGGGGGATGGGGGGTAGCGCGTGATTTAAGAGTTGCCTCGAATGTGATTTTTTTCCATTTCAACGATTTTTTAACGGTATCAGAGATTTTCTAAAAATGCTATAAGTGACATGTGTGTACTAGGAGACAGAGTGCCCAATGTGCAATAGCTAGATTTACATGAAAAAAGAGTTGACTTTTTGGATTTAGGTGCTCAGTGAAAGCTCATCCGAGGCGTAAATAAGTTAAGGTCCGTAACCAATATGCAAACGATGGTATTATTATCACTACTCATAGTTTCAACGGTCGTATTGACTTTTTCATCATTAACCGGCAATTTGTACTTTACAGTGTTACCAATTTGTAAAATTTTTTGTTGGCACTAAACATTAAGATGTAAGTCTGACGTATAGTGAGCGAAAATAAAAATTTACTCAAATAACTTGGTCATGTTGGTCAGATTAAGTACACACACCTGAACTTTAATTTACTTATAAATAAATATTATACCAACTTGTATCAATCATACTTTCTTAGTACAAAATATTTTTGTGATAATTGTCTTCGGTATACACCGCATTATTGTCATGTGACGCATCATAAACCTCATCCAACTCCGATTGTGCGGGAATTACAGATGGTAGTGTGAACCTTTTTGGCGGAAATATGGATGAGAAGATTTTTCAATTTGTAGACAACCCTGATCTGTGTGCAGAAGAATAAGAGTATTCAAGAACTGCAGAAACTTGCCATCTATAATTCCACACACTCCGAGTTGGATGAGGTTAATGATGATGGGACGAGGTAGCAAAGAGGGAAAGAAAATGTTTCATCATTATAAAAAATTAACCATAAACTTGAACCGGTTTATGATCCTTGGTCCCTCCGTACCTGCGTGTCAAAAATAGGGACAAAGTATTTAATATCTTGATATATTCTTGTGTGTGTCAAATTGAAAAGTTTGTTCTAACTTACAACTTGTAAATACTCACCATGAGGGAAGTTGATCTTTTGGAAATACACTGAGTAATCTTGGGATATATTTATCGCTGTTTGTACCAAATACGTCAATCTTATAAATGTTTGACCCCAGAATAGGTCGCATCAAGTTGTACACTGCCCAGATATATTAGGTAAGTACCTGAGTAAAATTTCGAATACTTTTTTAAAATAATCAGTACGTAGACTTACCCGTGGTGAATACATAATTGCCATTGACGATGTAACCCGCCTTCATAGACTCTCGGAAACTTTGTTCAAATTGACGTGCCATCCAAAGAGTCAAACTGAGAGCTGATTACATAATAACAATCATAAACTCATTGTTTGAATCCCAAGTTTATCAAAAAACGATGTGATGTTAACGCAAGTATTACATTTTGGAGAACTAGTCTGACGGATGGAGTAACCATCCATGTCAACAATGATGTTAAACTCGGTGACCGGATTGTCTGGAGTACTCCTCAACTTTGTACTCTCTTGACATCTCCTCAAAAACTGAAGAATGTACTTGCGAAAATTTCTGTCCCTCTCCTGACCTCCAACTGCGCTCTTGTACACATCCCAAAGGCCCAACTCCGCGACCCAAACTAAAAATAGAATTAATTCCTTTTTACATACACCTTTGTTCTGCCTACACTAATGACTGATAAAAAAAATGTTGAGAGAATTTTTACTTGGAGAGTTGTCCTCATCAAAGCCACTGTCAAAATAATAATAATAATTCAAAACCCATTTCAAGTTTTAATCAAATGTAAATCATTTGACAGTTATTTTTACCTTACCTTAAGTAGTACGGATAATCCTTTTGCATCTCTTTGTTTAGAAAACGGAAAGTTTATTATTTATATTTATATAAGTTATTAATTAATTTGTATGTACATACCTTTAGGTGGTTCCCATTTCATCAGTTCCTACGTCCAAATAAAATGACATTCAATAAATCATTCAATATAAATATTGCTGTCTACTTACTACATAGTAGTAAGTTACTAAGTATCTATAAGAAAAATACCTCTTTGTCTATATCTTTATAATCCGGTATTTCATTCTGACCACTGTCCTGTCCCCAGACGACGGTTGTAAATAGGGCAATGAGGAGAATAAAATTTCTCATTTTGAAAAACCACAAACACACAACTGTGAGTTAAAATGTACTGGTAAGTAGTAAGTGTCGCCAAACTTGTGACAAAATCCTCTGAACAACTGTCTGAGTCCCGTCAGAAAACGTGAATGACTTGAGCTACCAGAATTACTCCTAATTTTATATATATTTATGACCATTTTTTCATCCCTTTTTTTATTTACATACTGTGCTCCATTACTCACCATCAATATGGAAGATGTGTACATAAACAAATAGTGGAAGTGCAACTTATTTTTTTTAGATAATTTTTGCCGTGTCGTTTTCTTTTGTGTGATCCTTTATTCCATATGGACTCAGTCAGTGGTAATAACCATCATTAAATTAAATTCTCGTGTTACTCCTCTCTCACACACACTACACACACACACAGGGAAATGACTCTCGTATAGGAAATATGTGTATATATTTCCTCACGTCATATTTCCCCATCAAAGGATATTTTAATAGGTGCAAATTGTACAGTTCCTATATACCTCTACTCTTCTACAACCCATCACAATTAACTTGAATGGAGACAACTGTAAAGACTCTGTGATGATGAAGCACGTGTATTACAGTTCATAATCTCTACTATACCTGTGTGTAGTTAGTAAGTACTTGAGTAGAAGATGATGATGCACCTTCCTCACAAATTCCAAGTTCATGGCTCACTCAATAGACAAAAAAGATGGGAACGTTAAATCTACATTACAATTGTAAATCAGGGAGTCAAGTACAAGATGTTTGTATACATGTGTATGAAAACTAGAACTCACAAGTTCTAAGTCTGCCTTTCAATTGTTGTTGTTCAACAATAATGGTACTGTAGTAGTTTATATTTTGTACATTACGATTGACCAGGGAGTAATTTACACTGTAGCAAACAGACGAATACGAATTAATTAGTACTTTTGACAATAATATTTGTATTAAAAAACCATGTGTCAATCATGTTGACCAAGTTTGCTTGTTGTTTTTCCCCAAAGAATTGAAGGTTAATTCAACGATTATGTTTGTTTAGTCATCTTCTGATTAAGTATTGAGGAGGAGGGGGTAGGGTATGGTAGATCATGTTGTGGACAACTTTCCTTTGACGTGGATTCAATTAACTATCTAATACACAGTACGCAAGTAGGTAGGATTGAAAATTGTAAACAAATGATACACACAGCAAGAAATTTTGTTGTTCTCTCTAATCTCTGACGTCCTTCAAATCTTCTGTCTTCCCGACAAGACTCTATAGTCTTCCTACTCATTCGTATACCAATTGATTATTCTGGATTTTTTGTTTACTCTTTTTTGCACACACACAGCGTACAAGCGTAAATTTTACCCTGTGTGTTTATTTTCAAAAAGAGAGATTTGCAAATGTCAAGCAGTGACAATAAATTTTTTTCTCTCGTGTAGAAAAACTGATTGGGGCACAACAAGGGAAAAAGAAGTCACCCATTTTTCAGTTTTTTTCAAGGACGATGATCCTGATGAACTTGAAATTTTTATTTGCAAAATATTCAGGTTAAAGGTTACCTGTCCAGAACAGTCAATTAAAAGTTGCTATAGATAAGCACAAATTCCATTTTCAGAAAGTATATTTATGGAATGTTTTTCAGATGCCTTGATCATAATAATTCATTGTCCCATAAAAATTTAATTATTACTGTATTACTTGTACATAACTTTTTAGTTTTTTGGCCATTTTTTCATTTGTAAGCTAATTAGTTTGAGGATAATTAATTTCAATAGCTATAATAGTATATTTCATATAGAATTACGAATAGGTAATTTTCAAAAAAAATTAATGATGGGAGAAAGAGTGAAAGTGAAGGAATCAGAAGTAAGACAACATAATAATAAGTGGTCAATAAATTTTGTCACTATTTACTTATTTCATGCATAATTTCACAGTTTGACCTGGTCATGGCGGAAGGGGAGACTGAATCTTTTCCCTGTACAGAAGATAATGTCAAGGACAATTTCATGTCTTTCATGGAGATGGTTTTCCCCACAGTGGCCAATTACTATTTCCAAATTGAGCGAGAAATTTCAGAGACTATCGAGAAAGCCAGTACAGTAAAGGGGACAGGGTTCCGACTTGTGAAGAATAAAAATAGGGTCACAGGTCACAGTAGTGATAAAACTGTCAAATCTCCGGAAATCCCTTCATCCTCCCTCCAACTGGAAAAGTACACTTGTAAAGGGTCAGAGACAACAGTCAGGTCGAGTAGCTCAACAAAAAGGGTAGACTCGACCAAGAAAATTGTTCAAATTGAAGATAAAAATGGGTCAATTACTTGGGATGTTGTCGAGACGAAATCTCACAAGAGTCTTCAAATGGAAACTTCAGTTCCAATCATTGTGAACAATGATCCAGCTATTTTCTACACAGACTCCTCGGAAAAGGTCCCTCCAAATATCCGTCAAGCTTTGGTGAGTCTAAAAATTCATTTGCATCCAAAGAGTGTTTCATCATAATTAACGGTCATTTTAACCCTTTAAATCAGGTTAAAAGTTAAGGTCTACTTTGTGAAGGGGGAGAAAGGAATCTTAGAGTCATCCTTGACTAAGGACTTTCTCCGTGGAGAAAGTCCCTTCACACACAAAGTAGTCTTCAACTTTTAACCTCAATGAAGGGGTCATGGTTAGTTTTATTTACGATGAGACACATTAAAATAGACAAAGACACCCTTTGGATGTATGCAAATGAAAGAATTATGAAAATAGATTAAATAAATGACTGTGCAAGCACGTAATGACCCAGGCTTGTTTCTGTCCTGACATATTGACCCCTGTCTATCCAAAGTGACCGCATTCATTTCAGGACTTTAGTTAACTCTTTCATCTAATTGCAGATTAATGCAGACGAACAAATTCGACAGACCCTGTCTGCCTGCTTCAAAAACATTTCAAAGTCTTTTACAAGTTTTTATCCGAGAATTCGGTTCATTCTGAGTAAATCCTATCCACAAATAAGGCACACTGTGAGCTGCTCCTACCCGAATATACAATTCACCATCAATCACAGTTATGACAAAGTACAAGGGACCATAAAGTCAACCTACCCAAAAATCAGAAAGTGTGTCACTAATTCTTATCCAAAACGTCAAACCATTTCTTCTGTCTACCGAAAATTCAGACTTTTGTACTCCAAAAATCCCTCCTTGACCCAGGCAGCTGTGGAAAAAGCCCTGGCTGATGCAAATTTTGATAGTAAGCTTCAAATTGTCATACTTACTTCAAGTATGTAATGGAACATTTTTAATTATAATTATTTGTGTATCTTCAAGTTTGTACCAGACTGGGTGGGGCTAATGCAGAAATTTCCCAAGCTTTGCATCTTGCAAGTAAGGTAATTTTATATAAAAACCGAGTGTATTTAAATAATAAATAATTTTTGATGAAATAGGCAAGAAAGTGGGTATTTATATGGGTACTGCCAACTTGGAAATCCTCTTGTCCCTCAAAAATGCCAGTAACAAAGTGTCAAAATCCCTCATGAAAGCCAACTCTCAAGGTAAAGAAACTCATCTGGATCCCCTTTGACCCCTTTTACATTCTTGGTTTTGAATGTCTGATTTTTTTGTTTTCTGACCTCATAAGAGTAGTTTTGGAATCCCTGACCTTGGTTAATGACGACCTTCAAAAGGCTCTAGCCCAAGCTCAAGACGAAGCTTTGAAGACATTGGATGTCATCAAAAAAGATTTGTCCATCATCCTCTTTGACCTTCATCCGACAGTTTTACGGAAAATCCTTTTTGGATTTGATGACCTTACAAAAGAGTTACAGAGGGCAAATTTGGAAATGTTGGAGACGTTGTCGAAAGTGTCAGTCGAGGTTGGATATTACTATCCTTCATTTTTTATGACTGACGTATTAACCAGTAATGAATCCAAGTCTTTTTTTGTCTCCAGATTTGTGAACAAATTTCCTCAGCCCATGCCAAATATTCCGAGGCCAAAGTCAATGTCAATTACGAACTGTCCCTGAATCTAGGTAAAATCTTATCAATGTGTTTACTATGTAAGAATGAATTACTTTAATAAAAAAATAATTGCAGCAAAAGCCAATAATCAAGTCCTTCAAGTCCTCATTGCAGCCAACTCGAAAGTATCCGACGTCCTGGACAAGACTAGTGAGAAAGTTCAACAAACTACAGCGAATTTCAGTTTCAAATCAGAGCAGAGTCCAGGTCAAAATCTTTATAAAGTATTACCTAAGTGCATACATCATTTAACAGGGAATAACGTAGTTATTTTTCATTTTTAGAAGCACTAGAGCAAAAAATTTGGAAAATTCTAGAAAAAACCGAGACAGAAATTAGCAAAGTTTCCGAAACCGCCGGCTTCACTATAGAATCCGTCGTGGAGACGACAGACAATAAATTATGGAAAGTGGCTGATGACTCTGACCACAATCTTCGAAAAACAGTAGAGACTGTCGAACAAAAACTGTTGAGTGCCATTGGGAGTGCAGAATGGAAATTGAGAAACTGTGCAGAGAAACTGGAAAGTCAAGTACTCAGTGACACCGTGGGTCATCTCATCGAGATTGCATGGGATGCCGTCTCAAATTTTGTGAATGATAATTTTAGTCGACAATTTTCAGGATTGTACAAACAATATCAACACCCGGGGAATGAATCCCAACCCGAATTTGAATTGAGGATCCCAGAGATTGGGGGTCGGACTAGTGTCCAAGTCCTCGTCTGCTACAACAATGAGTACTATGTCGGTTTCCTCGTGGACTCTGAGGAAGAAGACAATGGTCCTAATCGTTGTATAAGGGCTCGGTCATCCGAAGTCAGTGTCAGGATGGGGATAGAAAAATCGGAGAAAGAAATGGATAAGACCCGACTTTGTCTGATGGGGAATGATCATCAAGACGAAAGTCTAAAAGATTTTAATAATAATTATGATGAACCTGGAATGCTGACAGCGTGTACTGGTAGTCTGAATTTGACATGGGAGAAAAAACAACAAAAACGAAAGTCGAGGAAATTTTTGAGTGAAAAAGACAAGACGATTGAACAATTCCAAAGTTTTTTTACATTCCTAGAAGAGGATGAGGAGGACAGTCAAAATTTTAAAGATTTCCAATTTACGAAAGAGAAACTTGTCAACAAGAAGAAAGATATAGACCAACCAGATGAGAAAAGGATCAAAGGTCATGGCCCCCCTCAAAAGACCAAGACTCAGAGTGCTCGATGTGAAAAGAAGAATAAATTAGAAAAATACAAAATACCTAAAGAACAACTGGAACGATTTGAGAGGAGGAAGAGTGAAGCCAAATTATTGTCACATTCAAATTCGAAAGAATTACAGCAACATTTTGTCAAACAAGAAAAGGAATCTCAACGACAACAACAACAAAAGGAAGAGAAGGAGGAGGAAACAAAGATTGTGAAGAGTCAAGAATCCATAGAGTACATGATTTTGAAAGAAGAGACGGAAGATTTTTGGAACTACTCGGATAACAAATCAGTATCAAAAATCCATTCATCAAATCATGAAGATGAGTTGGAAGAGTCAAATAATCAACAAAATGTGGACAGTTTTCGAGAGGTCAGTCCGAGAGTAGAAGTTGAAAGACCTCTCATCCGACCCATCACAACAACTTTGAAAACTTGGGAAGATTCTCCATATTTCCCTGACCTTGAATTGACATCGACAGACATGTCTCCTCCTCATCCTGTCCCCTCAATCGTGTCAGAATTGTCTGCCTGTTTCCGAACAAATCTTCAGAAAATCCAAGAGACTATCCAATATCCCAAAAATCAGACGATGACCTCTTCACAGAAAAAAGATAGTGGGACACACTTGGAAACCCAACAACTCATCGAAGAATGTCACAAAGCTTGGAATATCATCACAACTCTTTATCGTAACAATCAACAACCAATAAATCAAATCTCTTGTCAATACCCAGTGTGTGTCACTCAACTTGACAATCCAGTGGACAACTATGACTTGTTCACTTCTTGTCCATATGACCATGGAGAAGGTCAACCAGAGTCAGAGCAACCAATCTTCCCATACACTTCTCATCTTGACCTCAGTGAGAGTGACACCATATTTGGATACATAAGTTGGGAGAGTGTGGAGTCGACCGGTGACCTCACATTCACATCTTGCCCTCCAACAGCATTTGAAAGTCGGGATGTCCATTCTTCTTACTATGATGGGAGTGAGGGTGTCCAATATTTGGAAGTTGTGGACTGTCAGGGATTCGAGTCAAGCTATGTTCAAGATGTTGACATGTCACAACAGCAAGAATATATGGGATTTGACCCAAACATTCTTGAGTCAGAGTGGAAAGTTGAGGAGATGGAGATGGGGTCAGAGAGTCCAATAATAATCAATTTGGAGTTGATTCAACAAGAAAATGTGACAATTGACCAGAATGACAGTCCAATCATTTCGGAACCCGAGTCTACAATTAATCTGAACAAAGATTTGGACGTGTCATCATCAGCGTGTGTCATCCAAGAAATCCCTCGACCATTAAATGAGAGAGCAGTCAAGGTCAAAGAAAGACTGACAAATTTTATAGACTTGTCTCAAATAATTTGTCAACAATTTGCAAAAACTTTACGAGATCAAAATTGTACTGTCGAATTTCAAGATGATGATTCTGACTCTTCTTTAAGTTCATCACAACAACAACAACAAAATTCTCATAATTTTAGTCCTAACCAAATTTTAAGGAAGGAACCAAGTTCTTCGCATTCAGTAGTAGTAAGTAGAAGGAAATCTTTCACAGAGAAACCTTTCAAGTCAGTTTCAAAATTTGGGAATTTACTCAAGCGATCCCAAAGAGTCTCAGCAGCAATAGGTACTCAATATATTTAATGACCCAGTGAATTTATTTTTTTATAGTAATTTACTAATAATCTATTATAATTAAATGCAGGTTCTATTCTCCGAAAAAAGACGAGGATAAAAAGTAATTGCAGGTCACTCACAAATTGCTGGAGAGGTCATCAGAAAATGACAAGGAGAAAACAGGATTGCTACAGTAAAAATGTGAAAATTTCCTGGTCATCCCATGATGACCATACGTCAAATAATTGTCAACTTAAAAGAACAAAGAATAGTATTACATTACATGACAATATAAATTCAAAGTTGAAACCATAATAATGACCAGTCCTTATTCATCTCACCAAATCATTCCATTTTTTAGTGCATTTTTCCAGTGCGGCTTATATTTTTTTACCTTGAGCTTAGTTGACTAACTTATCCCTTTTATGCTACTGTCAAGCTACTAGACGTATGACAATGGGTTCTGAGTAAAGATCAACCTCGCGTCATCATATCTAATCTTGGTGATAATGTCTATTCATTGGATCATTTATTGGAGTAGAAATAGCGGTGGTTAGAATCAGGAGCAGAAAAATGATAATTGTAGTGCGTGCACATTTAATGAGGAAATTAGAACATAAAAGGGTGGGACATTACAATTCACGAGAAGAAATAATTAATTGACATAAATTGAATCCAAATACTTACAAAATTTCTCCCTTCTCATTTCAAACTACAGTTGTATAAGAAGTGAAGTTATTTGTAAAATTTTGTAATTGAACATCACAGGTAAAACCTAAACACTGAATATAAAAACTATTATATTTCACGTATAATTGAAATGCACTTTGTACATTAAATTCTCTTTACTAGATTTCTTGGTCACCCCTCAAGCTACGACAGAGCAGTCACAGAATGGACACTTCCTCAAATTCATCCGAAAATGAAATTCCAGACAAGGAACCCGCCTTCCAAACAACTCCGGGTAATTTCATAGCCCCTCGACTCCCCAGACCACCCCGTGTCCATCCCGAGATTGAAAAAGGAGTGACATTACCCCGAGCTGGGAAATCTCCAGTAGAAGAAATCCCTGTACAAAAAGACCTGTTGGAAATGAACCCAAGGAAGAAAAGTGCCCCCTCCATATTCCCGGATGTCAATAATGTCAACCGGGAGGAGAAGGACGATGACCCATCTAATCAAGATCCTTTGACAAAGTCCAAATTAATTATGGTCACAAATCCTCAAGAATTAATCCAAGTGGCCGAGTCTACAGCTATCCAAACTTACAAAATCCGAATGGACCAACTCCTTGACCAAGGATACTTTGGTTACATTGACATTCGGACTTACCATGAAGAGGTCGTTCAAAATATTACCTATGCCCTCCAACAAACTTTGGATAATTACCAGCTGGTCAAGATGGAGGGAGATGAAGAAGATGGTCCTCATGACATTCAAGAACTTTTCGTGACTATCATCACAAAATTAGAAAAATTATTCCGATCTCAATTCGCTGTCCAAGTGAATCGGAATGAAGTCAAAATTGAGAATTGGATTGTAGAACTGAAGAACGTGACAAAAACTGCGGAGTCTATTTTCGAATCATTTGTTCGGAAAGGTTTGGAAAAGGCTTTGGCGAATGGTTCATTCAAACCTGATTATTTATTCAACAATTTGGTAGAGGAGGGTCGTTGGAAGGCTCTCCAGAGTTTTGTTGAAAATTCAAAGTGTAAAGATAATGAGTTGTTAGAACGTCTCTCTGAAAAATCTCTTGACCTCAAAGAAGAGTACTGGACTCGACTGACTAGTCAAAATCCTGGTCCACAAATTGAGACTTTGAAACCAACAGCCCGAAAACCAGAAAAAGAATCCCGTCAACGTCAACGTCAACCTGAAGAGACTGTGACCCCATCATCATCATCCATCCCAACTCAGGTCTCTAATGTCCCCTCATCCAAATTAATAATTATGATGACCTTCTCCTCGACCTTAGTTCAAAGGCTAGACTTTAATGATAATAAATTGAGTGGGAAATCCAGAACAAAGAGTTACCCACCTTACATTTACTACTCTCCGACTGCCATCCTAATTGGAGATGAAGCCAAGAAATGTAAAGACCTAGCCGGATTTTTTAGTATTATTCGGACACTCCGTGACATGCATAGTCAACCCAATCTTGTCATTGACTCTGTCCGAATGACTTGTGAAGAAATAATTTCTCGTTACCTGGAAGAAGTCAAACGGGAAATGACCTCTGACAATCATCCCAGTCTATCCGAGTGTATAATAATTTATCCAAATTGTCTGACAACTTTCCAACGACGTCGATTGAAAATGGCAGTCAATCTCTTAGGACGTCACAGTCATAAAATTGTCCCATTATTTGTTCCAATCTCAGATTCCTTGGCTTTTCATTGGAACCTCCCAGATGACCCTCATCAAATCCTCCTCATTCATTACACCTCAAAGTCATTCGACGTCGTCGTCGTGACCTTCTCCAGGTCAGAAATGAGGATCCTAAGTTATGCTGGAAGTGAGAGTGTGGACAATCCTCAGAATTTTTTGTCTCTCCATACAAAATTGATTGAGATAACCCTGACACATCAGAGTACACCAAAATTGAAAGAACCGACCTTGAATTACTATTACGAAATTATTCTCAAATCTTTAAAATCAGCCAAAACTGATTTGGAAAACATTCAAAATGTTATCGGGATATTTGAGGCTAATACCAGCCCCATGAAACCTGTCCTTCAACTTGTTGTTCCAGGGAAAGCTCTCATCGAAATGGATGAGAGTAAATTATTTGATCAACATTTCATTCAACAATTTGAACGATGGGGCCAAGAGGGGAACCAGGAGGAGGAGGATGGTCGTCTTCACAAATTTTCAACTGTGGATATTTACCCTCGGAATTTCGGATTCATCGTCAATAAGAAAATTCATCGACATTTACACAAGAAAAATTCTCCAGTGACAAATGGAAATGTCCGACTGGAATTCTCCTACACAAAAATGAAACAAGGACTGAATGACTTCGTTTTGGGGGGTCAACTCGAGAAAGAGACATACAGATTTCAAGGGAATGGCCATGAGGGGACTGCAACCATTTCCATCCTGTTGACCCCAGATGGATTGTATGAAGTCCAGGTCATGGACTCAAATTCAGTGGTTATTCCATTGACAAATACTACTTTTCCACAATTGGCTGGACTCACTAATAAAATTAATAGTCAATCATGAGAGAGAATTGTGTGTCAAAAATACTTCTAAATGTCTTTGAATAAAAATGTTCAAAATTTTTACAAAACTTCAAAATCTCTATGGTTTCTTATTTGTTGAATGTGTGACATGTATCAATATTTACAAACAATTCAGTTATGTCAGAGGAGAGGTCACAGGAGATTGGAAGGTCAGTGTGAAGGCGAGAGAGAGTGTGGGATTGATTTTGATTTGAATTTGATTTTTTATTGAAAACTGACTGTTTGACGGGAGATTGGGGGAAAAATTGACTGACCTTATTTAGTAAAAAAATTGAAAGAATCATGTCAGATTCGGAGGAAAAGGTAATTAATTTTAACCTAAAACGCACTGGAAATAATTTGCTGTACAGAAACTTTTTTAAAAGATCTGTCGGGAATTGTAGGAGATTTTGGAGCAACTCACTTTGATGGGCTATTCTGGTCCAGACTGGGACAAATATCATATAAACAAACCGATGACCATCAATCCACCTCCGACATTGTCGACAGTCAATATAAATCCAGTTGAGATGACCAAGAAACAATTGTTCGTTATCAAAGCTTGGCTCAAGGTCGTCGGATTCTACCAGGAGGACGAAGATCCAAGTGTCATAGCGAATTCACAGACTGTCCGAAAAAATGGTCAAGTGACAAGGATTTTTCGGTAAATTTTCCCCTTTGACCCAACCGATAAGCTCAAGTGGGATGTTGGGATCATGATTTAATTTTTGTCTTGTTTTCTGTACAGAATGTGTTTTGATAATGAACAAGCAACTCAGAGGTACCAGTTTGTTTTCGAGAAAAAGATTGGTAAGTCCACCAGCTCAATCAATTAATAAATTATTAGTGACAATTCATGGGAATTATATTATTGGCTTGTTGAAGATGGTGGACTTGAGGGGTTGAATGAGGATGACATCCGACAAACATGGGCTAAAACTGTGGAAGAGTCAATTCCAATTGTTGAAGAAAAATTCTTGTATTCTCGGAGTTTTGACACGCAAGCATCGAGTAGTAAATTCAAGTCGAATAGCGAGGATGGAGTAGTGTCCAGTTTTCAAAAGAATTTTCTTCGGGAAATCAAAAATAGTCTTGTTGAGGCTTATCAAAATACAGAGTCTTTAGTTCAGGAGGATGAGAGTACTAGAGAGACGGAAGATCATGAATTTTTCAAGGGGAAAGAATTTCAATTTGAGGAGAAGGGGAACCACATTACGTGGACCGTGTCAATTCGACAGAGTAAACAATGACAAAAATAAATAAATTAATCCATCTATTTATTGACTACTGATTAAAATTTTCTTCAAGTTTAGTTGACAATTTGGAAGTGCTCCGTGACACATGGTATGTCAATGCAACGGCCACTGAGACCTCAAGTCCACCTTCTGAGGAAGAGAAAGGGACCCTTTCACCTAATCCATTTGAGCTGAATGAAGACAATGTAAACTAATTGTACTTTTGAATCAACTATGTACATACTCAAAGTTTAATTGCTGTGTTCACTAATTAATAGGACGAAAAAAATTCGGTGCAGCAACAAGAACTTGACAGACAATTAGTCGAAGAGAAAATTATGGAATTTATTGGGTAATACAAATTTCTATCAATTTATTGATTAATATTGCCAGGCAAAATATTGGCGACAAATTAATCAATCGTTTATAATTGACAGGGATGTGTGGCCAAAAATCAGAAATTTTTACTTGGAGATGCCAGACGATGACATCAACTTTGCTACAAACGTCGCCCGAAAAAATGGTAATAAATAAATAATGCACAGTATCATTACATAATTATCAAATAAACTTGTCTTGAAAACCTGTCCCTTATTACTTACAAAATAGGTTATCCTACCCGGATGCTGGAGCTACATTTTGACACGGTAAATTTACACTAAAAACTTGTATTTTAATTTTTGAAAAAAGTAGTAGCTCGCTTAACTTATAATGTCTGTCCATAGTTGAGTGAACGCAATCGATGGAAATTTCTATTCGAAATCAGCGTTGGTATGAAACTATCTAAAAACTTAAGAATATCTTCAATCAGATTGTATTAAATGAATGATTTCTCAATAGCTTCGGATGGAATCCCACAAAGGACTTGGGCTCAACTTGACCCAAGCACGACTGACAATTATTTTGAGGCTCGTACATATGGCTCTTACGAGAAGGTACATTAAAATTCACTGTTGCTTTGACATCATTAAATAATCAATTTAAGCAAAGCAATAAAATTGGATGATTCAGCGAACGGGTGGAACGAGTTCTCAGCATGGAGAGGACAAGAATGATTATTTCACTGGTTTCTACAAACGCTGGTACATTTTTTGATTAGTCATTTAACAGTTCTTTTTTTAATGTTCCAATCTTTTAAAAAATTTGAAACATTGTCTGTGTGTGGACCCAGGTTCCTTAACGAGGTGCAGTGGAAATTAGTGAAGGCTTTTGCCCAGACAGGGTACTCTCTTATTGACCCCAAGACTTTTGACGCTTATCGCTACAAGTTTGGAAAAGATTTGGAATTTGCGAGTCAAAGAGACCAGATCACTTGGAGTTTCTCCATTCAAAAAGGTAATCCTTCAATTTTCCCCTGACCTTAATTACTTGAATATTAAAATTTGCTTTCTTATTTTTGCAGTGGCCAAATATCCTGCCAACGATGCTCCACTCAACGTTTGGTGTTATTGTATTAGCGACAATTTCATCACTCCTACAACAGGAGAACTGGATGACCTTCCTCATAACGAGACAGACCAATTGAGACTCTCTCGAATTGACATTGACTCAAAAATGGAACGAGGACCGACTAAATCAAAGTCTAGGATCAGAACTCTGGCTCGGAACATTGTCAAACCCGTCATGGAAAAAACTTCTTGGCTGAAGGGGTCCAGCACAATTTTTCGAAACAAAAAGAAAGGAGTCCAAGATGTCAAGTCCAAGGATGACCAGTCTGAGAAAACAAAAACCTTAGAGAGAGAGAAAACAAAGACCCTAGAGAAACAGGGGGCAAAGAATCGAGAGTCCAAGACTAAGGAACTGCCTTTGGCAGAACCATTAGCTGACTAAAGAAAGGGAGACAAAAAAAATTAGTGTAATTGTCATCAAAATTCTCATTCAACTACCTATTTAGTGTTTGACATACGACTGTACATATTTTACTATGCAAAAAAGCATTGATTTCTATTCAAATTAAATGGTACTTTTATTAAGTGTAATTTCAAAAGATGTTAATAAAAATTTGTTCTTGCAAACCAAATTCAAGGCTAACATGATCAAATGCCTAATTTCTTAAGAATAAAATGTAAGACTTGTAAATAGACGTAAATAAAAAAATTTCCTTAACTGTAGTGAAGACAAATTTACAATTAATACTAATATTGTGTTGTATTAACCTGATCAAGATCCACTTCTTCTTTTTCGTTTAGATAAATAATTTTCATGACCTCGACTGTAGCGAGGAGGTGACCGGCTCCAATCCTTTCTCCCAGTCTCTTCTGTATGTTTTCTGCCGCCACTACTGCTAGTACTTTTACTTTGTATGATCCATGGTGCTTGTACTTTGGACTTTCCTGACTTTTCATTACCCGAACTTTTGGCATTTTTGTCTTGGTAAATTTGAACACCTCTTCCTTTGCCCTTCCATTTATATTTGGCTACTGACTGGCTGAAGTCAACATGAATTCTCCTGTCGTCAATTAGGACATTGTCCATTTTGAAGTATGCGTCTTCACAGGCTTTGCGGTCTTCAAATTCTATAAAGGCGTACTGAAGAGATTCTCCTGTCTTGTCATCACGAATGACTTCGCAGCTGAAACATTATTAAATTGAAAAAATAAATGCAAAGTGTCCCACATACTTTACGCATTATTATTTAACTAGAATCACATTCTTTGTATTGTCTTACCTTTTAATTCGTCCAAATCTGCCAAATATTATTTCCAAGTCGTCATCCGTAGTCACAGGGTTCAATTTACAAACAAAAAGTACATTTTCTGGGGGAGCCATGTCAGCTTCTGGAAGGTCACCAATCATCTCCAAAATAGTTGCACTTGCTTTTGCCTCTCGGTCTTGAATAATTTCTTCCATCTCTTCCATAGTTTTCCCTTCTGTGTCATCAATTTTTTCGTCAGCCCCAATTCTTCCGCTCTATTATATAGATAATTTTATTCATGTTAACAAAATAAAACTTGACTGTGCAATAACAAAGAATTATACTTCCAGTTATAAATAAATTATGAATCTCACATCTAAAATGGCCTTGTCTGGAATAGGAGACGCATCTGGTATTTCTAGTCCTGGTGGGTCGTCATATGGATCATCCAGAATGACCGTATGGGTTATACGAACATCCTGGTACGGTCTGTGTTGCTCATCACATATTGTATCATTAATTTTTGTCAATATATCAAATCCCTCCACAACTTCACCAAATGGACAATGTTCCGAGTCCAGGTAAGCAAGGTCTGGGCCGAGAGTGAGGAAAAATTGTGACCCCAACATATTATCTCCATAATTGACAAATGATAGTGTTCCAATTTTACTATGTTTCAGTCTTGGAATTAATTCAGCTTTCACCAACCGTGCCTGCTCTCCATACAAAATCCTGAATAACCCAAACATTTAAAAAATTATTGACATGTTGTTGTATTTTTCTTCAGAAAAATAAGAATTCAAAATAATTACCCATTAATTGATTCTCCTCCTCTGGATGTTCCAGTTGGATCCCCAGTTTGTGCAATGAATCCACGTTGGACCGAGTGAAATAAATTAAGATTGTAGTATTTGATTTTACATAATTTGAGAAAGTTTTTACAGGCTGCAAAAAAAAGAAAAGACAACTTTGAAATGCCGACAACATGAAATTTCTACGGGTATTTAATCACTACAATAAATAATGAAATATTACCTTTAGGTCTTTCCTTGATGTACAAATCCACAGTCAAGTCACCAAGAGTTGTCTCAATTACCACCGACATTATTGTCTGAGAAAAATAATTTTATTCCCAAAATGCAAATTCTGTCGTTTCAAAAAAATTCGGATTCGCTCCTATGCAAGGATGTTTGAGGATAGACGATTTTGCTTCCATGTGGAAAATGGAAGCCATCGCCATGTGTGAAAACGAGAAAGCCGAAAACCGTTTTCGGAAAACGTTAAGAAAAAATGGTTTCAGTAAATATCTTTGGGTATTTATTTGCATTTCTTCTCTCTATACAATAACAATAATGATGATAACGCTGAACGGATAACAAAATATTGTACCATAATAGGTGTAGTAAAATTTTTCTTACATGTAAGTTAATGATTCAATATAATCCATGTCACCGAGTCTCTAATCAAGTTCATTATACCATCGTAAAGGATATTGTGTGTGTGTAACATCTTTTTAGACTCGGTCACAAATTCCTTTATTTATGACACAATAATGGCAGACAAAATAAATTTTTTTTTCATATTCGTTTCAATTATTATAATTGAACAAAATCCATAATATAATATTTTTCTCTTTCTTTTTTCCCTTCACTATTTTGGTCTATGATTAGAATTTATAATCGTACCATCATTATTTCATGATTTTTTTAATAATATTACAAAAAGGTAAATGCATAGACATTTTCTTTTCTCTCTTTCTTTATTGACCCTCTACAGGTATAACATTTTGGTAGAAAATTGTCAAATTGAGCAATAAGAAAAAATAAATAAAAATAAGGACATAAGTACACAATGACTATGAAAATGAGCATATCCTAACAAAAAGGAAGTGTTTCAAGTGTGGGTGTGTGACGTGACTCGAAGGTAATATCGAGTAATAGTTAAAATTAAATCACCGGTCGCAGCGTTCAAAGTAAAGGAACAAGAAAAAATGAGACTTGACAGTCTTTTTCCTGATCAATACCTTGTGTATTACAAAATTAATAAAAAAAGAGAAAGAAATACCAAGATTATATTATGCGAGGAAATCAATGGTAACTAGGAAGGATTCAATGGAAAAAAAATTATACGAGATGCATATGTAAGCGACTATGTTTAGAAATGGCAATTCTTTAGAATGACTAGTCATTCTATAGAATGGCTGGGCATTCTATAGAATTACAGTAAATCTATAAAATGTCCAGTCAATCTTTAGAATGACTAGTCCATGTTTAGATCGATCACGCCATGTTTAGAATATCATTCGGATAACATAGTCCACGTTCAGACAACTTCGTCCATCTTCAGAATACAATTCCAGGAGCATTGAAAATCATTAT
>WJFB01002517.1:0-18701 GCA_009870185.1 Pygmarrhopalites habei
TTTGTTCCCCCCCCCCCCCCCAATATTCATCACATTAAGTTGACTTAATTGAATGAAAGTGTGTTTTTGAAATGATAATATTAATGTACTATTTACTTTGTTTAGACCGTACAAGTGGTTACACCAGCAGAATTAAAAGAAGTCCTAAATCAACAACAACTCCAACAACTTCAACAGTCAGGTCAGCTCAGCCAAGATCAATTGGATCAAGTTCAATTACCCAATGGTTACCCAATGTTCTTGACCACTGAATGAATAACTGATTCGGGCCATTTATAATAAGTAGAGTGTTAACTTATGATATGGCGAGCCGCAAAATGTCTTGCACATTTAACCTATACAGAGACACCTGAATCTTTTATTTTTATGTCAAGTTTTTTTACGTAGCTAATGTCGTCTACCAAGATTATGTATTCAGTAGATTCTTTGGGTGACGTTATTTTACAGCGCCCACATTTTACAATTATTATGGTTTGTTGCAACGGTTGAGATTGATTTCTCACGGTTAAATTAGAAAAATGATTATGCAAACTTTATTTTTTAGAATACTCACGAGTCAATTCCTGCTGAAGACTCCTCGCAGCATAGGAAGAGACATTAGTTTTTTGAAAGAACGTTTTTCTAGAATTAGACAGCCATCTCATTTGTGCTATTGTTATTATTAATCCGAGACAAGACTGAAATGTAAGCTTCCGAAGGCTTATTCGCGATATAGCAATATACGGTTGTTTCCTTAATAATATGAACTATTTGACTTTGATTTGTCTGAATTCTATTTGGTTTACACTCCTTTATTCTTCATAAACCAGAAAAATCTCCAACTAAAGTAGTTGTACGGAAATTAAAATGTTTGATGATTTGTTGTAGAATGCATACCTTGCTCATGTTATATGATTGACCGCTGTTAAAATTTTGAAATAAAATAAATTCAAAATGGAATTTAGCTGGTACTTTCCCGTAATAGGTATTTATTTTTAATATATTTTTTACTTCTTGTCTCCATGTATATGACAAACGTTACCCACATTTCCCACTTCGACTGGGTGTATGTATTTTTTTTGAAATTTTTTGTATTACATTATTTAGTTAGTGACAGTGTGTAGGACATCTTATGCATATTTATTTATGTATGTATAAATGCCCCAACAAAGAACGGATATATTTCATTTTTCAATAGATAAATTCATCCGTAACAATGTAGACAATTAATAGTTTAATTAGCTTGTTCTATTCTTTTTAGTAAATTAAATTTGAATTAATATGCTTCCTTGATTTGTTATTTGGTAAGGAAAAGGGCATCAAAATACTAATTTTTCTTATCACAATTTTACAAGAAAGTTAGTACTTAATACTTTTTTGATTTATATCGTTTTTTGTGTATTGAAAGAAAATTTACTAATACATACTAGTTGATACTAGCCATATTCTAATGCATAACAAAGTGAAAGTGCATAATGGATCCTAATTATTGCACTGTAGCATCTTTCACGTCCAGATATTTTAAGAGATCAACATTTTGGAAATGATAGAGTGTGTCTGCCAATTGGAATTGCCTACACATGGAATGCATCTTGATTGAGAAGGGTTCGTCAGTACTACATATACAATATAAGAGCTCTGCAGTGCTTAGTGCAGTACATTTTTAATGGGGAATATAACAGTCAATTCTAAACATAGCTACGGGGTACATTTTGATGGCATAACGAATTACAAATGAGAGGAAACAGAGAAACTGAAGAGCAGTACACATTATTCTTTTTTGCAATTAACTCTATTGTCTAAAAATTCTGAGTAGCGCCTCAAATCATCAGCAGATTATACAATTTACTTTTATATAGAGCTTTTCTTCTTAGAGTTTTATACTTGTATTATTATTTTATTTTACATGACAAGATCACATGGTTGTTTTTTTAGTTTTCACAACGACTATTTGTACATTCAAACATTCAATCAAGTTTTTTTTCTTTGTATTCAGTGGTTTAACCGGTGTAACTTTGTCGGCACATTCAAAGCTGATTTCAACTAAAATTATAAATCAAAATATTGAACATGCGCCTATTATAAGTAGTATTAATATTAAATATATTGTAGGCTGGCGAGAACCTTTCAAAATATATTTGTCAAATTACATTAAACAGTTGCCTTTTTTTCTCTCACATTTTCTAGCTGCTGAAAATTGACACAGCCAACATGGTTCAAGATGAAATTCTTAATGTTTATTTTTTATTGCTTTATTTACGCTTTTCTTTATATAACGCTTCCAACATACCTTTAGCCTAACGAATATGTAATCATCGTCCTTTCCCGACTAACGAAAAGACTAGTCAAAATTAATATTTTATTTTATTGTAAAAAACAAATCGTAACATTAAGAATCTTAATTTAAGATACCAAGTAAGGTTGTAGATTCTTTGTACACTAATTTACTTTCACTTTTTTGTGGGCGTTGATTTTTTGTCATGAAGAATGAAAATGACAAAAAAATTAATATTTTATTTTTTCGTAAATTTATGAATATCTTATGGCATTTTACTTGACTAGACAGCATTTCTTTACCAGTCACTAATTTGTAATACAGTGATGACCTCTTATAATTTGTCCCTATAACTTACTCCATACTTATACAGGTTAGTTTTACACATTCATGTCAGTCCATACAAGTTGAAACAGTATTTTGAAACTATAATCGATATTTCCTAATTTCTTACATTATTAATATCCAACTGAAAATGGGTTGTCCTATGTCTATACATGTACATACTATAGGATTCATATTTATAGTATTAGTCTAAACATTTATGCATTTATGCATGAGACCTTTTGGTTGTTCATACATTTGGGAACTTGGGTCGGGAGGTAAAAATTTACGCTTTCTTTTGTACAGCAAATCAAATTGATTGCGTCCAGAAAAACACAATAGACTCAGCGTAAACTGACGGTCGTGTATTTAGTATATTTAGTAATACTATCAAATTACGTTAGCATATAATATTTTTTTTAAACCTGTACAGTAATGTACATTAATAATTTTCATCTCTTAAGTAAATATGATTCTACTTGACTTTCTCTATATGTATGTAGGTATAATGTATAGACTAGGGAGAGACGAGAGAGAAACGATTATCATGTATTTAAATGATTCTCTCGTCATAATAATATTTTGATTAAATTTAATTGGAAACACGTAAGCGACTATAATTGAAGTAGAAAGGAATTGATTCAATTTAATTATTTTTTAATATAATGTATATAGGATCACATGCAAATGTTTTATATATCATTGATGCATGACAGCAAAATTATGCACAAACAATTTTGCTTCACTTTTGCAACACTTTTTTTGTCTTGTGTGAGTGTGTGTGGCATTCTCGTCAGTTGGCTTCAAAGTTGTCATTTCTTCTTCTTCTTTTCAACAACAAAGTGAGTAAATCCGTTTTACTGTGTAGTTTTTTGGTGGTCACTTAATGAAGCCAGGATGGAGGAGATGCGGCCGTCTCACATTGCAAGGGTCATGCATAGTGAGGGTACGAACTGAGGTGCGAGGTCATGTGAGAAGCATGTGGTGGCATTGAATGTCCAGATGCAGCCGCAATATTAGAGTACAAGTTGGCACCCGGAGTGCTCCAATAACTTGATGGAGAGGGAAATATACTTCCTGTGCAACAAACAAAACCATACAATCATGTTACAAACTAACTCAAATAAACTATGAATTTTCTTTTTGTACATAACAATGAAAGTAATTTTTTTAACCTGCGTGGTAGCTTGACATGAAAAAATCGGACTGGTATTTGTAGGCTGTAGGATCTGCTATTTTACAAAAAATTATTATTATTTATTTTTGGGCTTCTATATGTAGGAGTAGAATAATGTGAACGTCGTAGAGATACACGTCACGGAAATCTTACTCGCACGGAGCCTACAAAAGGGCATTTTTGGCGGTAGAAAGATTTTCCCTACGTTTTCGTTTTTTTCCGTTTTCGTGAAAAACGAAGTAATGGCAAACCCTCACCCAGTGCCAAATCCCGTTGGGATTCTAGTTCCTATTCGACTTAATAAAATAAAATAAAACGCATGAATGGCTTGTACGCATTTTTATTTACCGGCAGCGGGTTGGGTGGCAGCAGCTAAACCTTGGAAGTCAAACTTGTAGGCATACCGTTTTCCGTGCACCTTGGTCATGATATTCTTGTCGTAGTAATACCTGTAAATCAGCAAATTAGTGAATTAGCTCACATTTGACACTCACTAGAAACTCTCATCACAATGACCTTTCATGTTCAGCCCTTCGCCGAATCTGTATATGACCACTTTCTCCTGCTACTGTAGGAGAAAGACTGTCTCCAGGACATCAAAAACTTCCAAACATATTATGTTTTTACAACCATTGTTGTACTGTCCCAAGTACTTTCAAGGGACAAAGTGAAAGACACACAAGAAGTCATAAAAAAGTGGAGAAAGCAGAGAAAGTCACGTCAGATTTGGTGAAGAACAATTTAAAAAGTGAAAGCAATATTTTATATTTTACCTTAACGCTCTGCTTAGCTGTTGTGACGAAAAGACCACGAGGATAACATGGAATAGAATAAGAAAATATTAAATTGTTAGTTAAAATTTTCACAAAATCTAATTGCAGAAGAACAGAAAAAATTCATGATAATTAGACTATGTCCCACCTACGTCCACGAAATTTCTAGAGACGAAGTACAAAATAACTGCGCAGTAGAATTTGATGGAACTTTTTTTCCAAGTAGATCAACTAATTAACTTTCAGAAAAAAATTACTTGTAATGTAACATATTGTCACGTGTTCAAATGGTGAACGAAATCCCAAGCGTCCTCAAAAAAACGTTTGTGCACTTTTTAAAAAAAACTCTGAATTTAGCGAAACAGTAGTCATCATAAAATTTAGCTGTGATCAAATTAAATAATGAACCACCTACAGAGGTTTGTCATATCATGATGCACAAAACCCACACAGACTGAAATCTTGAAGAGTCAACCAGTGACCTGTAGCGACCGATGAAAATGTCACGAAGGTCACATGAAAGTGAAAGAGTGACCCCGACTTGTCGGGGTGAAAACTGAATGACCAACTTTGTATTTCAAAATGTTCATTGGAAAATTTTAAGCTCAGGGACTTGATCTTTAAGGGGCATACAAACTATCCACCACGTGTCACTTGAAAAAATGGAGAAAATAAATCACAAAGAAATTTTTTTAAAATTTCGAGAAAAAAAGTTTTGTCCCGTGCGGGGAACTTTATCGTCCTGGATAAGGAGTCCTACTGCTTCCAACATCCAAAAATCTTGCCTATGAGATAGTATCATTATTCCTCTAGTAAAGTTGAAAAGGAATTTTTTAAATTCCAAAATGGAAGGACAATTTTCACACTAGATTGTGGGTGTTTCAGCGCTTGACGAGGAAGGGAGCCTTTCGGAACCCTATATCTCTGGAGGTCACATCAATGGTATGATCTAGGAAAAACAGTGTATTAGATACACATTGATATCCTTCATCAAAAACCATCGGGATCTCTTTTGCCTAATATGGCTTCTTTGCAGTACAAGGGAAATGCTATTCCTCCTCAAAATCCAGAAAATCCTGAGTATGTGGCAAAAAATGAAAACTGCCCTAATTTTTTAATAGCCGAACCAATTAAACTTTTTTCTACACACACGAAGAGACAATGTCATAAGGTTGAAGAAAACCCTAATATTGTCTCACGTCTCAAAAAAATTCATAAAAATATTCGTATGTCTTTTTCAAAAAAGCGTGCACAAGAGATTTTTCGAGTTAGTCAGATTCAATTGTCATCACATTAAATCTGATATTGTAATCTTTAATGATGAGGAGGATATTATCGTACTCAAAGGGACAAACGTGAAAGTCCTCATATTGTAGTACTATGTATAGGAAGACAAGAAGGGAATAAAAACATTTAATACATGTTTTTCATATCCCGAGTAAAAATTTTGTTAACTTGATTCATATCAAAGTTTTTCCCATTCCATGCTAATTTATGTACCAGCAGACAAAATTAATCCGACTTTGTTCAGTACTAATGTACTGAGTGTGTAGTAGGGATTAATTAAATGTAAAAAGTTTGATTGCAAATACTATTGTAGTTCATTTTTTTGAATAAAATATGATTGTGAAATGCGTTGTGTTACACAACGCATTTGTTAAGCAAGAAGTAAAGGGTACACATCGGAAATTTTACTTTATCATAATTCATGTTAGGCTTAGACTTCCTCTCCCCCCAACGACGAGCCACTTCGTCAGGATCTGTGAGTTTAAACTCGCCATTTGTCCCTTCCCACGTAATACAGTTGGCATTGGACGAATCCGAGAGGAGTTCCAACAGAAATTGCCATAATTGGATTTGACCTGAACCTACATTCAAACATTTCCATCATTACTTGACCATATTAAAAATAATCCACGTCACAAGTCAGTGCAAGCTTCGTTAGTACATACCTGAGCTGGCAAGACGGCTACTTGTAGGTCCAAACATTTGGTAAGGATCTGAAACGAAACAATAAGGAATACATCATTAATTCATCTATTATCTTGTACATTTACTCATTTTCCATGATTTTATCTCTTAGGAACAGATTATAGGGAAGGATATTCAATGCTATCCGAATCGAAGGGACGCTCCTCCCTGGTTGACAATAAATGTGTTGTGTGAGTGTAGAATAAAATCCAAATGCTTCGCTCCAAGAATAAAGTTGCCAGTCAAAACCACACGGATACACAGTGTATAAATAAACTGTACTTGGCATACACAATACACAATACACGTTGTACATGTGCATAATGGAGCATGGACGCTACTGGCAAATCAATTAAGGGTTTCGCTCTGACACCCCCAATCGGTTCATTAGCACCAATTTCCCTGTAATTCTTCAATCACCATTTCTTTTATGTACTCTCCCATGTCCCAGCCATAATCAACATTACTTTTATCCAAAGCTCTTTTTGAACCCTGCCGTCCTCCTCCCTCCTCCACCTATTAGCCTTGTTGTCTAATTGACTGACTGTGCTCTCCCCCACAGATCCCTAATGACCTGGTTGAATTACCAAACACTAAACTCACAAATTTGTACGGGATGTGAGTGTGAGCATCCAGGGACAACAACAATGAATAATTTCATTTAAATCCTTTTATGTCCTCCTAACAACTTCCTTTATTAGTTTTGACGACCAGAAACTTTCTTCAAAAATCATTCTCTTCATTTTGAACTGAATATTTTGAAAGCTGGTACAATTTCTCTCACCACATTTAATCAGTGAAGAAAGTACATTAGAGGAGGAGGAATGGACAAGATGAAGTGCTAAGATTGATATTGATTGTCTCCTCAATGGTGCATATGAACCATCCCTTCCTAGTATGCATTGATATACACCCTTGATGATATGCACCCTTAAAAGCCCTTTTAGTGTACATTGACTTTACACCCTCTCCTTTTTTTTTATTTCCTTTTTAGGGGCGGGGGTGGAGGGTGAAAGGAAAAGTCTTCTGTTTAAACTATAGAATAGATTGCTGTCCATTCTCTAATACACACACATGATTTGTAAAAAACCCGAAGCCATTTTGCCATGAAACCTTTTCGTTATCCACAATTTGAGAGGTCGAAATACATAAGGCATAGAAATAGAGAGACTTTGTTGAGTAGAGAAGGGGATAACCCATCACACACATAAGTACATGTTTGTAAAATGTATGTAACTAGCTGTATGAACTAATTTTAGAAGTCCATCATTTGTGCGTGTAATGTTTGGTTGGTCCACACACATACAGAAGGTGTGTGTGCGTGTGTGTGAGACGGTTGCTTGAAAGGGCAAGCGATTCTTTCTCGCCCTGTCTATTGACTCACACCGTAATCAGAGTGAATCAACGAGTTTTGTTTGCAGTCGTATCCCCCTTTGGAAAGTCTATTATTGCCTCTCCATGCTCCAGGCTACAGATTTACAGAGACATGGAGAGAATGATCTTTTTTTTCACTCTGAATAATGAAGATTAAAAGCAGTGTAAAAACTTTGAGAGAGGTGGTGTTTATCAGGAATGGAAGTGAAGAGGATTATTGTCCTATTTCTGGTTGTCTCTAAATAATTGTTATTTTGAGAGCTATTTCTTAATGTAAAATGATCTGACAAAATGTGGATGCATTGCATACACAAAACTACAGAGCACATCAGAGGCCAGAATGAGTAATTCAAGGCTTGGTCAAACACATGGAGAAAATTGGTGATGTGTCAACAAAGTTTCCCCCAGTCCTCCTCCTCCTGTGGTCAAGAGGGCTATCAAATGAAAAAGAAGCAGTTCATGTGCCAAAACTAACAAATTCTCGGACGATGACACGGAACATGAAGCACTACTCAAGACTTAACTGGATAATGGAGTGAGATCAAATGTCACTGCCTAGCATTTTGTCCATTTCTACAGTTTACTACAAAAATACTACAAAATACATTCAAAATCCTGGAGAAATAGAATTGACTGTGATCCATTTTTTCCCTTCAACAATTTGTCTGATCAACCACAGAAAATTTGTGTGAAACAATTCATCCAGCACAAAGATTTAAGATGGCTAAAACCAAAACATACTGCCATTGTCACGAATCAGGAATTACAAATACACTCCCTTAAAAAGTAGCAGTAGTAGAACCATGATTGTGTGTGTGTGTACATGGAGAAGGGGAAGATGATGAATGCTCGTGAAGTGATGATTTGCTGGTTACACATAATAAAGGGGCATCATAATTAGCCATTAGAAGGTCAGTGTAAATAATCCCCGGCTTAGTCGGGCCTTGTAAACAATTAGATGAGCAGGCATTCTATGGACTCCACCTCCTCCCAATCCCACGAGGGACAAGTGTCAATAGAAAGAGCAATAGTCAACTCTCTTCACTTTATCCTCACATCTCTCCCCCCTCACACACACACATTACAAACAGACCCTCCACCTCCAGCTCCTCACTCTCAAGGGAATCATTAGTTAGAGGAGAGGACTCCAAACAAACTCTACGAGGAAATTTAGTGGGTATAAAACTGAGTGATTTCACTTTCCCTCTCCACCACTACAGCACTATACTTTGTGTATATCTTGTGCACATACAATCTTCCTCATTTTTCTCCAACTGCATACACAAATACATTTTCTCCTTACTCATTAACCCTGTCTCATCTGCATTTTCTCTTAAACCCGGACAAGTTTAGCTCAATAGTGACTCACACAAAAATAATTTCGACACAAATTCGTAAAGAAAATCATTTTTACTCATTTACAATCGCCAAAGACTTTTTAAAAGATATTCTTGTGGCCACAAGAATTTTCCCGCGGCTAATTCCATTTTTGACAGTCAATAAATGTTCAATTCTGGTTAAAAAACAAGTTAAAAACGCAATGATGTGCATAAAGGAAGAAAAAGTGTGGACATGTGGAGACTCTTCATTGAAAACACACACGCTCTACCCAAATATATATTTTCCCTTTGACAATATTCCATTTTGCAGTCGTCCCATGCTAAATGTACATAATAACAGACACCATCATGTACTCTTGGCAACATTCGAGAAGGAACGTCATACAAATAAGTGCGTGTGGCGGCCTTTCGTCTGAGCTGCAATTGGCATACATACACGCCATACTCAAAGTGACAGTGCACACACACACTCTTTCAACTTATCACAAGATAAAAATGCATTTCGTTTCCATTTTCCATTCTAGAATTTGGGGATCCTCTCTCTCCCTCTCCTATCCTTTTATTCTCGACAGTGAAAGTGAGGAGGGTTCTTCTCAGAAATTATACTCTTACGCATGGATTGATACGAGTAGTAGGAGCAACATAACACAATCCTCCTCCTCCATGATGACATACAGCTGAAATTGCGGCTGTGTCTGTGAGTGTGTTCAAAAAGAAGCCCAAAGTAGCGGTATGCTTGACAAAAGTAGCTGGAACAGTTAGCAGTCAGCAGCAACAGACTGAGAAGAGAAAGCAAATAGGTTTGACTCAACTTGACGACAACATTGAGGCACTCAGACCGAGCGAAACGAACCGAATGAAAGAGAGAAGAAACCGTTTCAAATGTAACCGAACATGGTCTGACGATGCATAGCATAAACTGTCCTCCTCCATCCTTATGATTTTTCTCCCCCCACGACACGACATGGAACAACCCTCTTCATTCAATTGTACATCATCATCTCATAATAATCTACAGCACAATACAGTAGAACAGTATTTACTCCACACACGTCATCCTCATCATCCATACTTCCTACACTGCAGTCTCCCGGTAAAAATTTCCCTTTGCACAACGTTGTGGAGTTGTGAAAAAATTTTGATATATCACAATAGAAAATATATCCAGACAAGACACACATCCCATAACAATCGCAATTATACTTGAGAGTGCAGAGCCTGTACTTAAAAATAATGTACACTCGTGTAAAATGTTGAGGGGGGAGAGCAACCCAAAGTGTAGAAGCCAATCTCAAAGAGGAAAAGACATGTACAAATTTACAGCGCAGATTTCAATGTACAAAATTATGTAAGAGTTATGTTGGAGGGTGTGTGCGTGTGCGAAGGGATGATAGGGATAGAATGAGAGGGATGACGCAAATGGGGTGTAAGGGATGGAGGAGATGAAAAGGGAGTTTAGTTTGAGTGAGACAGTCGTTTTCAGCTTATGCTTTCAATCCCCGATTGAAAAATTAGCTCACTATTTACCCATAAAAATACACACACACCTATTTATCTCGCTCCATTTTTCAAAAGTAAAAGACAAATACACTTAGCCTACTCTCCAAAAGGATGAAACTGTTTGTTCTTTTTTTAACTTTCACTTGCAAAGAGTGAAGCTTAACTAATTTTTCTATTCGTTAATAAAAGTATTCGAATAGAATAAAAGAAAAAGTTTGGTGAAAGGGATGATGACTACAAATTGCAGATGAGTAGAAGAACAATAATTGCTGTCCTCTTTATACAATTTTCTGTACAAAAAACATAGCCATGGAATGAGAAAAGAGATGGATCTGACAGAAATCTAAAGATCCCCTTCTGTAAAAAGGGAGGAGGAGGAGGAGGGAAAATTGGCTTTCAGCTCGCGTCTTCCATCAACACCCGAACCATCATCATCTTCACATCACATCACATGAACACTTCAATATGTAAGAGGGGGAGATCGGAGGGACTAAATCTCTATTCAATAGTGGTCGTATCACTCCATCCGAGTTGACAACTCAACTTGATGACAAAGCTCATGGCTTACAACTGTACAGCCATTCTCTCTTTTTATTTACTTACACTAAAGTCCATTTTTTCACAGTCCTCTCTACCCATCGCTCATTTTTTTCCCTTGTTCGCTTCTATTTTTCCCATACAGTTGACACAAGGACTAAATGGTACACACAAACGTTGTTCAGACATTGTGCCTAGGCTAACACAAAATATATTCATGTTCATCACACGAAGTCGATCCTCCTAATCGAAATGTTTGATCAATGCAAAGAAGAAACAGTTCCCAGTCAATTGGGAAAAGGGGAAAAAAGTTTGGAATTAATAATACAATGCAATAGAATGGGTGTACAAGGAAGGAAAAATATTATTGGGTCGTGTTGGAAGGGAAAAGAGTTTACCCTATATTTTGTAAAATATTTTGTGTGATTTATAGGATGCAGAAATTTGTACAATACATTTTTTGCACTTTCAACGCGAATACCGCAAATTTCTTTCATTTTTCTATTCCCTACTTCAAATACAGTAGAAACTTTACATAGTGGACTTTCAAGGGACCATCCGGTATAGAAAAGTTCATTTTAGCTCAGGGAACCGAAAACAACGAGTCTTAGTGAGCGCGAGATTTAGCACTGTGGCGCGAGTCTGAATGGGTTGAAAATTGGTCCACTATAGGGAGAGTGTTCGGTTTAAGCCAGTCCACTATGTAAAGTTTCTACTGTATTTGAAATATGCACAGCCTATGTATGGTCCTCCAATTCTGTCACGGAATTTGTGTGTGTGCAAAATTTTGTGTCAATAAACAGAAATTTTGGCAATCCAGTTGTGCAAAATCCAAGTCTGAAGGATAAATACGGTGTGGATGGAACTAGGAAACACTGGGGCGGACAAAGTGAGAATTTTTACAGGAAAAGTTTGTCAATATGAAAATGACCTCCATCACTGCAGTAAGTATGTGTGTATGTGTGTGTTCAATATAAAGTAGAGTTAGAAGAGGAGGGGAGAGAGTGAAAGAGATTCACGAAACATGAACGTTGGATGAAATCCGGTCCGGAATATAATGTCAAGATCGCATGCTGAAACGTCGACCCAACTCCCGGTCATTAAATTCATTATCAACTGCATTGCGAATGAGTCAAGAGATCATTAAAACGGATATCCAATGCAAGACTCCTTTCCACACACACACTCTCTCTCTCTTTGTCTCAATTCTTTCAGTAGCTCTTAACATGCGGAGATGAAGGAGGAGGGGGAATTATATTATAGGCTATTGTTCTACTCCCTCTCTTTGAATTTTGGTTTTCCTAAAAAAAATATGACTTGTATAATATGTACTCGGACTCAATAAATGGAGGAGGAGGCGAAAGGATAAAATGCTGGGATAATACATGTACAATTGTGATGTGTATGTTGGTCACAACTATTATTATGCACAAATGGGAGGAATGACTGACGTTACACAAGGGAAAGTAATAAGGGAAAACAACCTTTCTCCCATATCCCAACTCCATAAAACTTTTTGTTGCCGTTGTTGCTTTTTAGAAAATACACTTACACGTTCAATAACAACTTTCTCTTACAAGCTCAATAAATTTTTGGAGGAAAGAAATTCCAGAATTCCCTACTTTGTATGTGTCTTCAGAGTAAACTCGGGGTAAAAGCAAGACTGTACAGTTGAGAGAAAGGAGAGAATTATCAAAATAGCCCATGATTAGGACAATCGAAAAAATGTGACTTGTCTTTTGAGGTCAGTTACATTAGCATGCATCCAAACTGCACACACACACTTTCTCTCTTTCTCGGGAATCATTTGGACACTGACCAAAAAAAGAATTGTAGTTGTGAGTGTCGTCATACTGAAGAGTTGTTGAATATACTTTATTGTCAATCCTCCTCCAGGCACACTACTTGTACTTATATTGTGGAGGAGGCCAGAGTAATTTGACAGAGAAAGAAAATATTAGTTTTTTCTCTTCCTTGTACACAGAGTAGGAAGGAGAAAGGGGCTAGACAAACTACAAGTTAGTGTAGGAAGTAGGAATGGGACGGAGAGAGTTTTTGAAATATTATAATAATTGTGAGTCGGAGTGGGAGAGTTGGTAGAGAGAGAGAGAAGTAGAGAGTTATTATTTATGAGGAAAGTAATATTTTTGCCATGCCATGCAATCAACAGCTCAGGGAGTATGACCGCGTCTTCAAAATTCTAATCGGAGGATCTCGAGCAAGTCAAGACTGGTCCATTTAGGAAATGTCAGAGGAAAAAGTACATTGATTACAATGACAAAAAGCGGGACCGGTACCTTCATATTTCACATGTCCACACGTAACGCCGTCCTTTCCTCCTTCCTTTACCAGGAGAAAACAACATTTCTTTATACGAAGTAAAGGTAGACGTCTAGTCTACACCTCTCCACAAATACTTTCATAGTTACTCAATATACCTTTGTATGTTTCAAAGACCAGGAACTCTTGGGTCTCAACTAAATACACCGTAAATCTTCTCTCGTGTGACCCCGAATCCTTTGTGTTTTACTTGGGAATAAACCGGAGAAACCTTACACGTTATGCTAAACGGTGTATGGTGTACCACATAAGTCAAAATGGGATTTGAATACCCGGGTTACCTTTAACAAATTTACGGGGATACTTAGACTCAGTCTATGTGACAATGGAAATAGGAAAGGGAACTACAATTCTCTCACCATCTCCTTTAAAATGGGTGGATGAAAGTACGACCGTCATTTCCTCATCTACACTTTGACGCTCTCCCATGATTTTAATTACATCACACAAACACACCTTTGACCCTACTTTACCGTTCTTTCCTTTGGAATTCTTGTTTTATTTCGAGCCTCATTTCCTTTTGATGGGATACATTTTTGAGTGTTGTATTTACAGCCCGGATTCCAATTTGCGAGACTTTGTGACAAATTTTGAAAGTATTTTGCATAACGCTCTCTCTTTTGTATGTCTAATAAATGAACCCTCCGGACTGAAGGAGACTCTTATGGAAGTTCCTCGTGGTGTGTAGGGGAGGGGAGGAAAGTTGAGAGAAATGGGGATGATTTATTAGGATAAACATACATAAATCTGTACACAACAAATAAATAATGATGGGCTCACCAGGTTGTCTCAAATGGGAGTGTGAATCTAGTGTAGACTTCCCCATTCCACTCAAAGTGTTGGTTGCGTAACCTGGAATCAAACAAAAGTAATATTTTTTAAAGTATTTGAAATGAGAACACATGTGACACACACACAAGTTATAAATGAGTTGATCTGGGAGAAGATAAAAAAATTTGTCGTCTTTTTATAGGTACAATTGTTATGTAGGAAATGGTCTCTCTGATTCAAGTTTTAGTTTGAAGAATAGGGACAAAGGGAATCATTAAGCTTTTTTCTCCCCTTCTCTCTTTTTTATTCCCTTTTTTTTGCATTTGATTCATTCTTCTTAATAAACAATACTTTGTATTTATCCATGCTCGACTATTTCCTCTCTCCCTTTCTACTATTCTGTATCCCCCTGTCTGTAATAGGCACACATTCTCTGTATTTTTTGCCTTTTTTGGCGTGTTATTCCCTCTGTGGCCGCCACAAATTTTGAGGACCATTACATTTCAATTTTATACCTACTTTGAGTTCAAGTGCCTTCATTTAATTCTCAATGATTTCACTCCGAGTGATACTCTTTTGTATCCGAATTATGGCGACATTCTTTTTTTTCTCTCTCTCTCTCAAAAGCTCGTTCAAATTCACAACAACAAATGTCAAACGGATGATTATAAATGGTACAATATCGTTTTAAATGATTCATTCATACTTTTTAATCCCTCATTTCCCATTTTGATTCACTGCATTATTTTGTAAAGGATTTGCATGAGAAACACTCACAAAATGTGTAATAATCTTTTCGTGTTTGTAATCCGAGCATTCCTGGCTAAAATATTAATTTTTGACGACATTTACTGTCCACGGCTAAATCCAATGGAGTTGGAAAGAAAGGGAATAAATCTTGACAGAGAAGAGTGGATAGAAGAGAGGGATCATAATATTGGTGTTGAGTAGTCGATTAAACACTAGCGAAAAGTAACAAAAGCCGGGGGTTTAGTTTACCCTACTGTATTTGATTTGAGGAACTCATGTGTGAAGGAGGGCCCCTTAAAGTACGACTACACTCAATCCTACTGTGCTACTGTGTGTGTGTCGTGTGTGTGATTATGAGAGAGAGAGAGAGAGGATCAGCAGTGCATTAGCTATAGGAAGTATAGATGAACTGAAGATTCTCTCTCTCTTTATTTCCCCATGGAAAGTGATGGGATGATGAGAAGGAAGAGTCGAACATAAAGAATGACTAAATCACAGAGACTGGAGTAAAAGCAAAAGGAGACGGCTGTCATCATACGTTCATTGTGTACATAGAGAGAGAGAGAGTGCACAAAGAGAGAGAGAGAGAGAGACGGAGACCCACAAAAATCATTAATTGCAGAATTAATGGGCTTACAAGGGGAAGCTTTAACTGATGCTATGCAATCCAAGTTATCCTTCCTTTTCCTTTAGAAAAACTATTGTATTGTCTCTTCATTGTCTCTCCTCTCCACCATGTCAGCTCTATTGTCTTGTCTCGTTGGATATTTTATATCCCAACCATCTCTCTTCCATTTTTGCTCAATCATGTGCAACACACACGCACACCCAGATGGAAAAAATCTCTTCATGCCTCAATCTCTAATTTTTTTAAAAAAAGAAACCCTACATTTTGTCATCAATGAATCTCAAAGTTAGTCTTCCATTTGCTATCCTTATCTTCTCATCCCAGAAATAATTATCACATCAAATTAATTTTGTACAATTTCTTTATGTCTATTTCTTCGCTTTCTGAACGTATAAATTTGTTGAGACATTTTTTATTGGTTATTTCATCCTTTTCCGCATCTGTAGATTTTCTTCCAAAATCTTTAACATTTCCATTTCATACTGGAAATATCCCCAAAAATTTGAGTATTCTGTCGAATTTCCATACCTTCACTCTCTCTTTCAATGCTAGGCTCTCTTTCGAAAGAAAGGACTTGACATTAAAGCCAATGCAAAACCGTACAATGTCTGTGTACTCTGCATTTTGAAAATGAAGTCTCTTTCTTCTTTCATACATACAGAAAAGAAAATGGTATGTTCTCTCTTTCAGCGTGTGTGTAGTTATGATGGGACTGAGGGGATGGGTTCTTTGTATAAAGTGGAAGGAGGAGAGGAGAAGACAGGGGAGTAGGTACTTATTGGACGTGTGCAATCAATCGGAATTTCGTAGAAGATTTTCATGCCATCGGTCAGGAAAGGAATCTCTTGTCGAGCATCCGCTTGACTGAACAACCTAAAAACACGAAGGAAGTCGCCAGATGAGAGACCAATTTGTGGAAAGAAGAAGCCCTCCTTCTGCCTTTCCTTTTTCCCTTTTCACATTTTACTTGACTTTACCTACTTTCCGCCTCCTCCCGCCTCATCCTTCCATCCCAAACCACCTCCTCTCCCTCCCTCCCTACTCTTCCCATGTACAGTCATAGAAGCAATCCTTTGTCAAATTACATATATGTGTGTGTGATTTTGTACAGTCAAAGGAAGAAGAGTTCCAAGGATAAAATGACTATATCTATAACGTCAGAGAGAGAATGTAAAATTAAACTTGTGGGCTTTTTCCATGAATAGTAGATACTATCACTTTTACTCTCATATTTTTGCTACAGAGTCTATACACTACAGTACAAGGGTGTAAGTGTGGAAATAGAGAGAGAAAGAGAGTGAAAGTGTGTGTGTAGCCCCTTAGAAAAGTTACGCATTCGTGCACTTCACTCCTCCGCCTACCCGCCAACTATCCACTTGGAATTTTAAGCAGTTTCACGCCTTTTTGTGGAACTTGATCTTTCCCTTGACTCTCACTTTCCCTTTCTCTCTTCCTCTCGCTCCATCCACACACACAATGTACCTACCAGCAGCCTTATTCTAGAGTCCCCTTTTTCACTCCTCCAAAATTTTCTACCACGACACTTTACTCTGAGAGTCAAAAGAAGTTGAGTATAATACACTGTATATGACACGGATGTAGAGTATACACCTCATACATAAATAGCCCTCCTCCTACGCTTATGCACGATGAACTCCTCTGTGTGTGTCGTTGGAAAGGGTGGAAGGAACAAAAACTTTTTAAGCTTCCTTATCCACACTTTACATTTCATAATGTAAATGTGAAGAGAGAAAGATAGGACAGACTTTCCCAGATAAAGCTTTCACTCTCCATCAGAAATAAAGTTGACTCTATAAAAATGTATTTGCATTTTCAAAAAACCAGAGAGAGAGAAATATCCATGTTGTGACTGTGTATATATTTACATTGAAGAGACTCCACTCTCTCAATATTTTCTTCACACGCACTGATATCCATTACACAAGGATCTGCATGATTACACCCGCTCCGAGAAAGTAAAGCTTTACAATGGACGGGTGGAGTGTGGTAGAGATTTTTATATTTCTGCAGGAATTTTTATTCCTTCTAAAGTAACACTTAAAGAGTTATGCCTGTGTGTTTTGTGTTGAGAAGGAGAGACTCTGAATTTTTCATAATAACTCTGTTGCTTTCTTCGATCCCGATTCGGGGGGAATGTGGACTGAGGGGGAAGTTGGGACTGAATTAAAGGGAAGTTCAAAGTACACATCTTTATATTGCACCGTACGAAGTATGTACATAAAATGTATATATATATATAGCTAGTGGTTATATGTACTCTTGATAAGTTTGCTGATGGTTCAGCTAACCGGTAGAAATCATCCTATCGAGACAGAAAGGTCAATTTATCTATTTTCCCCCGGTCCATCCCTCCCCGTTCAATCGAAGCCAATTAGAGTTCCTTGACTCTATTCAGCCGCACAGTACAAAGACTTTTTGCTTTCGACTGATGATAATTAGTTTATTGAATTGATCCGTGGATTCTTTTTCCCCTTCCCAGTCTCTCTTCTCCATTGTACCATCCTTTGGTCCAGTTTGGAGACTGTGCGGAGTCTTAAATAAACATGGCCTGTCCCTTCTCCGCTCCTGTCTTTCTCTTCCTCTCTAATCTCACTACCATGAGAAAAAAATTGCATTTTTCCTTTCTCTCCCTCTCACTCTCTCTCTCTTGACATTCAGCTTTTTGATATGGTCATGGTCTTGGTCAGAGCACACAAACATATGCCTGATTATATTTTATATGACGACAGAGACCCACATTGGCTATTAGACTGCGTGTGTGTGAGGGAACTTGGGAGGATACATACTATTCTATAGAATAAGAGAGTGAAAGGCACACAGTGCTTGCCCACTCTTTTGGAAAACAGTCAGGAGTAAATGTACTGTTTTACGGGCTGCAGCCCTTTTTTTCGGGCTGGCTCAGCAGCCCGTGTTTTCAGGCTGGCAGCCCATTTTCTCCGGC
>WJFB01002518.1:0-18701 GCA_009870185.1 Pygmarrhopalites habei
TCCCCCCCCCCCCCCCCCCCACTTCTCCCCTACTTTGCCTAAATATATGTAGAGGAAATATAGGACACACACACTTGTACACACTACACCCTCACACACCCTCTGAGTGAGTGAGTGTGTGTGTGGTGGTAGAGGCAAAGCAATGGCAAACTAGCCCAGCCATCCTGTCAATGTGTATGGTAAATAAGCCGAGGAAGAGGAAGGAGATTTTCTCCTTCATGCATTTTCCAAATGGTTTCTGGTTCGCTCTGATACGAAAAGAAATAGTTACTTTCTCGATTCATAAAGCCTCTCAATTTGTCCCATGTAGAAATTGAACGCAAATTGATATCGTCTTTGACTACGAGGGTACACACACACACACTCACTCGCTGTACTCGTTTCTGGATATTTATATATAAATATATGCGATACGAACATCAACCCGATTTACCCATTCCCAATTCCTCCTCCGCTTCCTCCTCCAAAATGCAATGGGTGCCAACGAACCAACACAATCACACCAACTAAGTCTACCACACACACACACACACACTCACACCCACACCCTAGCATTCTCTCTCTCTTGAACACTGTCCCCTCTTCTTCTTCCTCAGAAAAATGTCTACCCCTTAAAACCTCCAGTCACTCCGAACCGAATTTTTCGATCCCTTTCCACTTAATGCCATCTTTGATGGCTTCTTTTCTATCAGTTGCCTTTGATTCAACTCAAATTGCTTTGCTCCCAACTGCAATCCTCAACTCTCGACCCCAACAACAACAACACACACACACAACCATGACACACGCCGCCGCTCCAATCTTCCTTATCAATCCCCTCGACAATTTTTAACACTCGTCATAATATTCATTCCATTCCCGATTCCCATGCTATCTTCCTCCCTCCCCTCTACACACATTCATCATCCTTTGCCTCATTTTTTTCCCTAGCTCACACACGATTTTTGTGACAAGCCGTTCAAAATTGTCATCGATAACTGACAAAAAGAATTTAGATTGACAAACCATGTACTTTTAATTGTTTTTAAAAATACAAAAATACCCTACAATCAAATAGCTATAATAATGACACAATTAACAATTTAAAATTGATGTAATAACTTTACCATGATTGAAATGACAATCTACAATAATATAGGTATGTCTAAGTAATGGACAAACCAATCTAAGAATAAACTTTTTATGATGTTTGAGAATATCGATTTAAAAAGAGAATTCATCTGCAAGAAAAATACTGAGAAATTTTGCATTTGATGTGTTACTGATAAATTTCAAAAACTTTTTTCTTTTTCTCCTCCCATGAAAAAGCTGAAGAGTGAACGACATGACCTCGTCATGTTGACACTTTTGGGGGAAAGTGTGAAGTGGTATTTCAAAAGAAAACTTTTGTGGTTGAGGAGAAAACTTGTTGTTACCAAGTTGCTGTTGCTGTATTAGTATGGTAGATTTTGAATTAAGTTGGAAATGTACGGCAGATACAAAATTGAATTTTGAATATAAGTAAAGAGTAAATGAAGAGGCGAAAAAAGTTTATTTAGTTTTGTGACCTTCTTTGGTGACCCAAGAGGTGATGGGTTTGGGCAAAGCCTCGATGGTACACTCGAGTGACACGTTATTTCCTAGTGGAGCAGCCACTAGTTGCGTTGAGACTACTGCAAGTGGGGCGACTGTAACATGCGAAAGAAAAAGACATAAATACACATATAAATATATAGAGTGACTTGGATTCAATGGCTGGGATGAATCAATCAAAGCCTAGGATTTTAATTGAATCAATCTCGTTTTAACTCTTTCCTTGTCTCCCTGTCCTCAAGACTTCTTCCTCTAACACTCTCTCTGTAGTTGATGTCAGAGTCATGTGATTTCTATATGTGTTGACTCCACGACCAAGTCGTCAGCTTAATAAACTTTCGACTTTCTATCCTTGCCATCCATCAAGTCCATTTTCCCTACATATACAAGTAAAAGTCTACAAAATTCTTTGTATTGGGAAATACAAAGTTTTTCTCTATCTTTTTTGGAATTTTTTTTCTACTGACATTTTCATTACAGTTCTTTGTGCATGAGATACAAACTTTTGTATTAACATACAGAATCTGTATTTTAAAGGTCGAAAGGAATCTTTTTCTAAAAAAATACTTCATAATTTATTTACTACATATTTTTAACATTGCACATTTTAATTGACCTATTAATCTAGTATGAAATACAAATGAAATATGTAAATGGACTCACAATGTACGCTGACTGTAATTCGTTTGGAAACCTGAAAGAATTTTGTAGAATTTTAATTTAACTGCTGAATCATATGCACCATTATTTTAGTAAAAAATATATGATTGGATTATTACACTGGGAGGTATTCCATTCGAGGCGAGGCAGTAGTAAGCACCCGTGTCTGCTTTTTGCAATTGCCTAAGTGGTAATTTCTCTCCTTCCCATACTTCAACTGTTGGAAAAAAGAGAGAAAAACAAATTAAATGAATGTCTATTAAGTCACAAAATGTTAAATATATAAAGTCAATTCAGTTCATTCCCATCAATTACAGCAATCTTCTCTTCCACATACACACACGTGTACACACACACAAATACATACGCACGCATTCATGTAAACTTTGATCAACATCCAGACTTTTTTTTGCTCTACACTTTGTTTGCCCAAGTCTAATTCAACACCCTGCTGGGAGTTTGTAACCGGAAGTTCAAGCCTGACCTGGCTCATTCAATGAATAGGATAGTCTCATCCCCTTCCCTCCTACTTTTTTATCTGATAGTGTGTGTGTGTGTGTGATTATAACAAGAAAATGAAGACGAAAGAGAGAGAGAGAGAGAAAGGAAAAACTTTTCTCTTCCTTCATATAGTAATTGAGGTAGCCTTTAGCCTTTGGTCTTCCCTCGAATTCTTTGGAAAAAAGTGTCCATGTCCACGAATTTGTCTTCTAATTGGTCTTCCCGTTTCCCTTGAAACTTTCAATTCACATTTCCCATGAAAAACACACACAGACACAGGAGAAAGCTACATCCCGTCATGCCATTGCTTTTTTTGCTGGATCCATAGTTTCCCCCTTCCCTACGACTGCATAGCTAGACAGAAAGAAAGAAAGGGGGAAAGAAGAGAGGGAGGGGAGGAGAAATTGGAAAAATAATTTTGCCAACCTTGCACTTTTGTCATCAACCATTCAGACAAGACACGTTTCGAGGGGGATGAGGCGACACTCTCTTTGCAATTGAACTCTGTCAATTTCCTCTCCCTTTTCAAAAATCTCCATGCCAAGTTGTCATTTTTGAGAGAGAGAGAGAGAGAGAGAGAGAAAGAATACGGAGGATAGGAAACGTGTGGGATTTTGTGTAGGTGTGTGTGTGTGTGACTTTAGATTCTCTTCTTTCCACACAGCAACTACCATTTCAAAAATTTCCCAAATCACACACTTTTTCTATTCTCTCCCCTCTTGAGACTTTGCTTCATCTTCTCTCCCACACACACACGCCGACTGACTAACAGAGAAGGGGAAAGGGTGTGTGCACACACACACTGAGACCCTTGTGGAAATTCCCGCTGTCTCCTCCAACATCCCCCTAATAGGCATTTCTCCACGCTCATCTCCCGAGAAAGGTGTTCTCCGTGAAGTTGACTTGTGCGTGTGTGTATGTGTGTGTGGATATTCATCCGAATGAAGTGGTGAGGATGGTGGTGAGATGTGGCTAAGATTTCTCGGTGTTAAAACAACGACTTTCTCTCTTCATCTCTCCCTCCTCAGTCATTCCCTTTCCATCTCTCTCTCTCTTTCTCTCGTCAACTGTAAAACTGGAAGACGGAGTCTGCCTTGTTGTTCCACACAGACAGAGAAAGACACACATTCACTCATACACACCACACACATACACATCACACATATACAGAGATCCATAAGGGAAATCTCGTGAGAAATGTACAGGGGAAAATTAATCACAGCTTCAATTTATCCTTGTCAGGAGTGAATCTAGCCTCCTTGTTTAGGTTATGCTCTCTCTTCCTCCCTCCCTCCCTCACTCCCTGTGTGCACCCTACGCATTGCTCTCCCTCCGTCGTCATCTCAACCTCTTCTTCCTTCCCTCTCTCTCTCTCTGTGGATCTGTGGACTGCCCTCTCAGTATTCCTTATGACTATCTTACATGTTATTATATTCTATTCTCTTAACTGTGTGTTATTTACTTTCTCCTTCCTTCCTTCCCCCTCTCTTCATCCCCCGAATGCCATGTCATCTCATATAGATTTTCCCCCTTTTTTTACTCCATTTCTTACTCATGCAGCTAAAACCCACGCTTCCTCATTCACGCTCACTCACATGGCCGAGGCTCATGTTCAAAGATATGAGATGAGAGAGGGAGAGTGGGACTCTTCTTCTACCACGACAACAAGAACCAATCAACAACGACTTGGCTTTAACAAGATACGACAAACTTTCCGCCACACACACACACACACCCACTCCCCTTTCTCTCCTTTCTCGTCTCCCAGTCTGCACTATTAACATTGGATCTTTTAATCAGTAATCAATATATATAGATATATGATGGATACACATGTATATAAATACAGGGCACAGAGAGTAACGAGGGCCAGGGTCTGAGACTCTCATCTAGTCATGTCTATAGAATCTTGAGGAGTCTTCCCTTTTCTATAATAATAATAATATTTCACCCCTATAACATCATCACACACAACTCTATCCAAAGATAGCATCCACTGTCTTCCATCTCTCCCTCTCTCTCTCCTTCGTTGGTGTCAAGGCAAGAAACTAATTTCTCTCTTAGATAATCAAAATATAATATCCACACAACCTATCTCTCCCCTCTTGCACACACACACAGCAACACAAAACAACCACCCTTCCTCCTGACTCTCTCTCTTAAGAGTGTCGAGAATAGTGAAGTTATTGCAGTCTTCCTACAATGAAAACAATAGACACACACACACGCTACACTGTCTCAACGCTTTCTCATTGCCCTGGATCGCTTCTGCTCAACTAAATACCTAGCGAAGACACTGCAACAATAAATTATTCATAATAAAATCCATAAATTCATGAATTTTCAGGAATGGCACGTCTCTATACATCTATAAATTATCATTCCCGCTATCCCGCCAAAATTCCAATCTCTCTCTCTCTCTATCTCTCTCTCCACAGTACTCCACGCCACCAAGTCAGATCCACGTTGACACAAATTCTCAACTGGTCAACTGACCAAGTTTGCACTGTGTGTGCGTGTGTGTGTACTTGGTTGACAGCTCCTTGACTATTTCCCTTGTATACATGTATACACAATGAAGTGTCTTTGGAGTTGGAGTGACATGGAGGAAGAGGAGAAATCTCCTTTCCCTTTCCAAGGAAGATGAAACGAATTGTCATTGAGGGAGGAGAGGAGGAGGAGGAAGAGGACAGGGGTCGGAGGGAAGGACAACAAGACTAGGCTTAAGATATGATACTATCATTATACATAACATAGAATATATTAAGTCCCTCTCTTTGACTCGGTGTATTTACCAAGGAAGAAGAGAGAGAGGAAGAGACAGGCTGGGATATGAAAGAGGAATAAAAAACGGAGGGGAAGAGAAGGAGAAAAAAAGAGGAAAATAAGTTGGAAGAGTGAGAGTGAGAGGATGTTGAAATGTCTACATGGTTTCACAGTGAATGATGGTGATGGTTACCAAGTCTCCGGACACACACACACACACACAAAAAGACACACAGTGAGAGAAATCCTGTACATTGTAGAGCATACAGAGAAGGGGAAAGGAGAGAAGAGAAAACACTTTTATCGCCGCTTTACCCCGACCTAAACTCAGCTCACTTTTAACTGACTCACAATTGTGTGTTCTCTCTCTCTCTTCATGTGTGTGTGTGTGTGTGTGTGGGTGGCATGTACAACTGTGCAACTTCTACTTTTTTTCTCCGTACAAAAAACTACATTTCATCCAATCAAATCCATACACTTCCCTCTCTTCTTCTTCTTCCGCTCCTCACAGACTCTACTATTCAAGCAAAGCGTGTGTGTGTTTTTTTCCATCCTTGTCTTTCCCTCTCTCTTCATATGGGGAATGTGGAGAGAGAGGGAGAGAGGGTGAGGGGAAAGTTGAAAGAAAGTGGGGGGAGAATTGCAAGTCCAATAGTCCATTCAAAATAGTGGTGAGTGGGGGCATTATTACATAAGGTAGAGAGAGACAGAGAAAGGATGGAGAGGTGTCGAATAGAGCCAATAGTATCCTCAGCTTTACACACACATTTATTCACTGTCTTTTTCCTCCTCCTCTCTCCCTGTGCAGTTACAACATTGTCCAACTTGACGACATTCTTCTTTTCTCTTCTCTCTCCCAAGTTTACATGATTCCAAGCACGTCCTACCTCCTCTCACAAGGAAATTAAACATAAGAAGACGTGCAAAAATCTCTTTAATGTACTCTCAACTCCCACTCAACATCCCCCTCACCTCTCTCTCTCTCTCACTTTCTCTTTCCCCCCCTTTCCCTCTCATCCTCTACATGGAATTTTTTATTTACCCTTTTCTATATTACGAACCATTTTCTCTTGCTTTTACTCTACTGATTCTTTGACTTGTCAGTCCCAACAATGTTCTTCATACATATTAAAAAAATTCAGAGTTATTCACACTCCCTCCAACTCCACAGAAACTGTTCAACTCTCTCTCTGTTTAAACAAAACCGGTCAAGGGTGTAGATTTTTGTAAAAAAAGGAAAGTAGAAAAAGAAAATTTTCACCTTTCCACTTTTTTGCTTCTCTTGACTGAGTCTCAAATGGAGCAAGTTTCCCAGAGTAAAAGTAATAAGGAGAAAACAAGGAGAAAGAGGCACACATACAAAACAACAAGTTTTATCCACTTTCACATGCATTGCAAAACACATGGAAATTACATGGTGGATGAGTTTTGAGGAGGAGGATGGTGTGTGTGAAATGATGGTGAAATGATAATAAGTCAAGATTACACACTCTCGACTTGACTCTCTCTCTCCTTGTCTTGTCTTATATGGTTTGTTTCTTGGAATGGACGGCCCTTCCTCGACTTTTTGGGATGAAAAGTTGAGAAAAATAAATAAATTTTGATTTGCTGTGCAAAGTTTTTGAGTGGATGGGAAAAAGATTAGGTCGAGAGTTTATTTGCATGGAGTGAGAGGAGGGAAAGTAGAAGGAGGAGGACGGCGTGACTGGTTCAAGGGATAAGTGAGACAAATAATACATTGTCTAATCTAAAGAGTGTGGAAAGTGCCTAATGTAGCGTGTTGTTGGTCTGTATTTTATGTACTTTTGATGTTTAATCCGACACACACACAAATACCCCCGGAATATGGAGAGACACTCCGAATGTGTGTGTGGGCAGATGTGCAGCAGAGAGAGAGAGAGGAAGATGTGGAAGGGAATCTCATGTTACGCCTTGTTAGTTGTGGAGACTGAGAGTTTTCTAGAATTTCTAGAAATTAGACAATGCAATAGGAGACGGAGAGTCGAGAAAGTATAGAAGAAAAAAATTAAGAAAAAAGAGGAGGAGGGGAAAGTAAAGGCTTACTTCTTTCTCCAGGATTCACCAGATCTCTACTGAGGGGGAGGGGTTGCCCATCTTGTCTTCGCCCTAGACAAGACATGACATAAAAAATGGCTTGTTTATTCCTTGGCTTTTTTTACATGAATGCAAATAAGAAATAAATACAAGTTCATGAAAGTTGCAGTTCCATGTGTTGAGTCATGGATGTATTATATTGTACACACAAAATTCTTTTTCATCATCCTAATGTAATGTAAATGTGAGGATTCAATTGGAGTTGTTGTACGTACAGCGCACTTTCGGGGGTGGATAACCCGTCGCCTTGCATTTCAACTCTGTTGTGTGATTCTCTTTGACTACGACATCATTGGACGTCTCGTCGTCGATTATGTCTGCTGGAACAACCACGTCCAGTGATCCAATCTTAAAATTTGAAATTAAAAAATATTAGTTAATAATTCAAGTTGAACATTGAGAAACAATTGTACAAGTTTCCAAATTAAAATATTTAATGAAATCTTGATTTTTCAAAACAAGATCCGACGAAATAAAAAGCCAATATAGGAATACAAGTTTAATTTCGCAAATTTACGTGAGCTCAGTTTAATTGGGATTAACTAAATTACTAAAATTGTATTACCTGATTTTTGGCCGGGTTGGTATTGACTTGACATCTGCAATTTTTAAAAAAATGTCAATCAAATGTTACATTAAAAAATGTCTTAAAGATTTCTGAACAATCGTGAGATTATGAAAGAGAAAGTTGAAAGGTACTCACATGTAACTCCCACTGTCATTCTGTTGAACATGTTTGATATGAAGTGTCCACGTATTGTGTCCATTGTGAGTGACAATAAACCGATGATTATTCGTCACCATATGAGTATGATAGGCCAGAACCATCTTGTCATCACTCTTAATCCACGCCACCTTCGTGATTCCCAGAAAAAAGAACAATAACAATAAAATGTAAATCCACTTAATTTTAGTTTCAAAATTTAAAATAAATCTTTCCCCGATTATTTTTATTGGATATTAAATTATGATCGTCCAGCACATTCGTACAGATGGACAGGACAGTTGGATGACCTTAATTAACTGATTTACGCTGCCGTGGTAAGAAGTCACAATCCTACCAACTTTCACTCCACCATCAATTTCTCACCCACACCCACACACACACATTGTACACGAAAGTCAGACACACACTTTCTCGTTTGACCAAATAATGGCTAACGCCTGAATTTACTAGAGAAAGGCACGTAGCTTTTAGTCTTTAATTAGATTATGTTTTATTTTTTTCTCCCTCCCTCCCCTTCTCTCTCTGTCTATTTGGATTGGAGACTGGGAAAGAGGGGAAGGGAACATTTAGATTTTCCAATGCAATGAGTCAAGTCCATCGATGGGCGATAGAGAGAGAGAGAGAGAGAGAGAAGAGCATTTACCAAAGACAAAGAGAGAGAGAGAGAGAGTAAACATTTAACCAAATCAAAGTCAAGCTTGTGGTCACACACACATATTCACTCTCAACGACGTTGTTCTGTGCTGGACAAGAAAAGGAGGAAGAGAGACAATGTATAGAAACTGTATTTGAAATCGGATTATGTAATAAATCTCTATGGAGACGAGGGGAGTGACACAAGGGGCCGTGAGCTAATGTACTCCCATGCAACTTTATTCTCTCTTGGAATAATTCACTTTTGTTTTATTGGCACATCAATCTCCCCCTCCTCCTCCCCCTCTCTCACCCTCTCTTCCTTACTTTCCCCATCCTCTCTCCTCTCTCCCCCATCAATCCCCACCACCATTTTTTTACATTTCACTTTGTGAACTTTCCCTTGTGTGTGTGTCCTCTTCTTCTTCCTTCTCCTCTACATATGCCATGCCATACCCACCCGATCCTCTGTTTGTTCTAATTTATGACGGTGACATTATGAGCCGGAAGTAAAGTGCGTATTTTCTACCCCACGCAAACGCACACCGTAGTGTACACTCCTATGTACAAAAAACAGATAGTGTGTACTGTGTGTGTGTGGCGTAGTTGGGTGATCAATGTTAGTTAATGTGTCTTTACGAAATAATTTATTCAATCCCCTAGTGCACTATACACACTACAATAAACATTCCATAATAAGGCGTCTTGGAATTGTTTCCTCTTCTCTTTTCCCTCCTCCCAATTTTCCATCTCTTCCAATGTAATGAGGTTGAAATTTTATATTTTCCCAATTCCCCACACCCACACCAACACACACACACCCTCTTCAATGAATTGTGCAGCTGGCATTAGAGAAAGTTTGATTCTCTCCACTGTTTCATAGGAGAAAAGAAAGAGAAAGAGGGAGAAGGAAAGGGGACAAGTTTAAACAGTGATTCAAAATGTTTATGCATATTGGCTCTATATAGGAACCATTTGCATTCACTTTAAAATCCTCAATAAGATTTGTAAAATATGCAATGATTATGATATGCTTAGGAAGTTTTACGAGACAAAATCTCTTGCATCTCTATATCTACCCACCCAACACACACACACACCCCACAGACACACACACGTATATCCTGCATTGTGTATATATTGTGTGTACAGACCGTTCAAATACAAGAGTAGAATAGTGAAGGATTAGGAGGAGACGTAGTGCCACATTAATGGAAGGAGACAGAAGGAAACTCGTAGCTTAATGGTTTAGAAAATGAACGGCCAACATTGCATGCCTATGTAAGAAGGAACAGAGTTTGGCATATAAAGAAGGTCTTCTCTTCCTCCTCTCTCTCTCTTGTGTATGTCCTACTGTGTCCTTGTCCAATGGTTTTCTTCCTGCTATTCTTATTCTTTAGCCGCTTCTCTACCCACTCCCTACTTTCACTGCACAGTCTTCAGTCCATGGATAGTGTATAAACAGAGCCTAAACTCCTTTTTGAACGCAATTAAATCTGTATGTATCCACCCTCCGTTCCATTTATACAAAATTCTACCCCACACACACTCAACTTTATGGTAATTCCTATTCCCATATCCCCCTCAGGAGAGAGAGAGAAAAGGAAGAAAGAAGGGAGAACTCTAATACATCCACAGAGAAGAAGACAGGGATACAGACACAAACACAAAACTTCGTTCTGTCAATGAACGGACGACAACAAACTCTCCAGTGTGTGTGTCTGTCTGTGGTTGTGGCTGTATTCAGACGATTTCATATAAAGAGGAGGAGGAGGGGAGACCAATGCAGTGGACATGAGGAGTCAGACACAGAAGGAAGAAGGAGGGAGGAACAAAAGATAAACAGTCCCTTTGTACTGACCACAATACCTTTAATCGCACAGCCTTGAGACTTTATTGTCCCCACACACTCCCGGAACAAAGCAATGAGCATTGATATAAACAAACACACACACACAATACAGTCGGGGGACAATAACAACTTTCTTTCTTCATATTATCCATATTGAGACTATTTTTTTAATCTTTTTTCCATCATCTTGTTTGTCGCCTCGTACTTTTGTATTGTCACATTTTTTATATGAGATTTTTCAGTGAGGATGGTTTTAAATTGAAATTATGTTCTTTTAAGAAAATAAATTCTTGTCAAATAATATGATAAGTACTTTTTAGTAGGAGAAATATGAACGAGTGTAGGAGGTGGATGTACCTTGTGAACGCCAAGATGTTTGACGACACACGTGAAGGAGACATCTGTTCCCTGTTTGGCCGTCAAGTTTGGAAGCGGGTAATCAAATTCGGGGTCGTGATTAGAGCCTGGAAAAAATTAGAGAGAGCATTTTATAGTTACAAATATAATATTCAAATTATAATTTAATCCGAATGTGACATTGTCTCGTTCTATAATTTGACTGTGTAATGCCTGTTTGAAATTGTGTGTGCACCTTATACTCCATTTCCTTCATCAGACTATGTAATATGGTTAATTTAGAATTTGTCAGAATAGTTAAAGATCATTAAGCACAATGCAGCTGTAAACTAAGGAGTCTTAGGAAATCCTTCAGATTAAAATAAAATTTGAGACAGTCAACTGCCCCTCTGTGTTTGTATTGCTCAGTGAACATTGGCTAATACTCGGTATGCAAGAGAGGACGAATAAAAATGGGAATAAACTGGAATAGAAAGTATGTAAATGTAATTGTTGGACACAACATGGATTGAGACAGAGGGGAAAAGCGAGAGGGAGAAAGGAGGGCAAGTGGGTTGGTTGACTAGCTGGCGGGTGAAAGTGGAATTGACTAGGAATACAATGTTTAATGTGATTCATGTGATGGTTGTGTAATGTAATGTGGGTTAGTACGGTTGGTTTGGCTAAGTTGAAAACTGCCTCTGTTTCTCCCTCTCTCCACTCCCAACCAACCCTCCCTATTAAAATGTACAAACCAATCTCTCTCTCTCTACCCTCCTCCTTGTCTTCCTTACACTATACTCGTATATGGATACAGTAGTTCGAGAACAAGTCGAAGCTTCCTAGTCTTGTGGTGACTGTGTGACTTTTGTGTCAGGTCTGGAAGAGCACACATACAGAGAGAGGGTATAGAGACATAGAGTCCAGCTTTAGTATTGGGAGAGTCCACACACACACACATCTTCACATCTAGAACATCTGAATCAATGCATGGTTAGACATACGTTAACTTTATTCGTACACACACACACAATCTGGGATTTTAGAGGACAACGTGCAATTTATGTCTTTCTCAAGACTTCCTCGCTCCTTCTTTCCCTCTGTTAAACTGGAGTATAAGTGAGAGAAAGAGAGAAAGTGAGTGAAAGTGAGTGTGTCCCATTCTCTCTCTCTTTCTCTCTCTCCATCCCCCTATTGCATGACTGAAGCGTGGAAGTCAGAAAAGCCTGGGAGTCTATACTTTCTATTTCATTCGAATGGAATGGGTCTTGAGTCTTCGGCATTGGGCTCAAGCCTGAGCTGGAGCTGAGAGCAAGAGAAAGGGAACCACGGGGCTTTGTTTGAGTTGGAACTGAGGAAATATAAAGGAACACACACACACACACTCTCATATAGAGAGAGAGGAACACACAGGCACAGGGAGAGAGAATGAGACTCCCGCCCGTCCGCGCCCGCCTTTCTTGCTTTGGGTTCTCTATTCCTTTCCCTACTTTCACCCTCCTTCGTCTTCCCTTCTTACTTTTACTTTAGCATTGGATGGTAGCTAAAAGAAGAAGATTTTCTATTCTCTTGCAACTACTCCACTCTCTCATCATGTATGAGCTGCATTAATTCTCATCGTTGCAACAACTACCCATAGCATCACCCCGTCCTCTCCTCTCCTCTCCTCGTGTGTGTCTGTCTGTTTCTCTCTTTGGCTGTACAGTGTACACTATCCACTATGAATTCCTCTATTCTTTCCCATGGCACAGCTTAACGTTTTCAGACTAAGAAAAGCAAAAGAAGAAGATTGGCCTCATGTGTGTGTGAGTGTGTGCAATGCATGTAGTTGTTCTTTTCCCTTATTATACCAAACGTATATCTCTCTCAACTTGTGTCTTCTACATATGTACACGTATACACGTATGTCTATATATATATGTCTATATGGAAGGAGATGCACAGTTTCCGGTTCACATTTCTAAAGTCAAAATGAATGTTTCGCTCCCTTGACTCCCTCCCTTTTCCCTTCCTCTTACCCGCCTTCTCCTTTCTCCCCTCATGGCACATTGCGTATAATCGTCTCTCTCCCTCTTTCCCTCCAACCCTTCCCAATGTGTGTAGCAGGGACAGGATGAGAATGATCATAAGGAGACATCTGTATATACCTCTTTACGTCGTACAGTAGAGTTTGTACGGGGGTTACAGTAGAAAAAGTAGGGAGAGGGAGGGAAAAGCATGGGGGTTCTTATGTCGTAAAATAAGCCGTGCAATTATGGAACTCTCTTTCTGAGATCGTCCATCTGCATTTCACACACACACACATGTACAGACACAAGCGGTTGTTGTGGTGGCAGGCCACAACAACGACACATTGTGTGCCCTACAAATGACAAGCTGTCCAATAGACCCGACCGCTACCCGACCCATAGCAGCCAGCAGAGAAAGAGAAACCATAGCTATGAACAACAGGAGAGAAGCAAGAAGAATGGAGGGTGGAACAATAACACAACAACTGGAGGAAGTTGGTGGGGAGTGTTTGTAACATTTTTTTTGCATGTGTGCTTGACAATCTTCATTGTAGAAATATGAATGAACAGATTTAACATATGGGACTATCAAAACTTGATGCTTCACGTCCACTCTCCTTTCACTACACTTGCTACACTATAAATGCACACAACTACCGTATCAATTCCTTAAAAAGCTAGTACTCTTTACAATTAATTAGAGCATGGAAATATGTAGGTCAAAAAATGGAGAAGAAGACTCGTATTTATCTAAGTATTAAAAATAATTTTCTAGACATATCAGACAAATTAATTGACACGCTGTCTTCTTTTGTTAACATCCTAGTTCACAGAGAATACGGTATTTGTAACAAATTGTACATGGAAAGAGACAGAGTCCAGTGTTTTATATTGGAGGAGGAAGGGAAGAGCCTTGGAACAACAATACTGTCAGACTCACTTCGGAGAAAATTCTACCATGACAATAACGGGGGAGAGACGAAGTAGTAGAGTAGCTGAGACTGAGGGAGACAGGAGAGATTCAAAAGCACGACGACTACACTAGGAGAGCCTGTTTCGTTCCTTCAGTCATGTCACTTGCAATTGTGTCAATAAAAAACGTGAATAACATCCATGGTCTTATTCTCCTCTCTCTCTCTGTCTCTGCCTTTTGCATGTGTACATTGTACACACATACATACACACACTCGGAGAAAGAGAAGAGAAAGCGTAGATTGAGATACATGATGTTCTGTCTGGCTATGCATGAATTTTCCAATTCCTTCCATGCCACAAAACTCCTCGTCAGATAGTTCCATAAGGACTCTTTACCGTGTCTCAATGGCACTTGTAACCCACACTCCAACTCGAGAGCTCCTCTTGAGATAACCTCAACGTAGCAACCACCTTTCCCCTCTTACACCCCTCTCATATGTATGTACACACTTTCCTTCTCGCTTTCTCTTCCCACCTCTCCCCTTACTGTGGGGTGTGTTGCTTTTCCTTGTGTGTGTGGAAGTGTGTGGTTGGCTCTTATTTTGGGGGGAGAGCCTGTTGAAGTCCTGTCTCAATTATACTCTCACCCAATACCCACACAGACACCATTGTCATTCCCTCTCTCACTAATTGCCTACAACAGGTTACAATTTCCGCCTCACTTCCCTTCCCATTAAATTCAAATCATGGCAGAATAACGGGAGAGAGAGGAACTGTCGAAGCCAAAGATTCCCTTTGTAAATAGAGTCAACTCTTTCACTTAAAACTCCATCAAAATTCCGTTAAAAAAAATTATACAAAACTTTTTGATAGTCTTTTTAGTGCGTTTGTCTGATAAAATATGAATGCTATGGAATATTCTGTTGAGTTGCGTACGGTTTAGAAACAGTGTGCCTGTGTAATGTTAACAGGAAGATTTTCTTGGGAGGAATGGAGAAAGGAGAAGAAAAATGAATTACAAAAAATTTGTTTCATTGCTTTGTGCTTACACCCTTTAATATCGTACAGGGAGAGAGATTGTGCGTGTACTGAGCCAACGTCGCATTGCTGGATTTGGGCAGAGAAAGAGACAAAGAGAAAGCGGGGAAAGCTGGAAGAGTTAGCTTTGAGCTGATTTTAATGAAACTTTATCCTCCATTCTTTCTCTCTCTCTCTATAATTTATTTTCTTATTCCCATTCAACTCCCTCTGTGTACAGACTTTCTCTTTTAACTTCTAAGCGAAAGAAAAAAGTCGTAGATTTTTTTATTGGATTAAAAAAATTGTTTCAAAATTCTGTCATACTCAGTACAGGGTGGTTGAAATTGTCAAAAAGTTGTCATGTTTTAAAAGAGTCAAAATAAATTGGCAAATTAACTTTCACTTCAATTAAAATAAATTCTTATTGTTTTAGCTTCTGTTGTTGATATAAAATTAATTCTTAACTAATCATGTATATTTACGAAGTTCGTAAATTTGTTTCCTTCTTTACAAAGATGATTTTTTGTTTCACAAGCTCTTTAGCTTTTTTTGCAAATGCAAACATGCACAATGTACTTATTTTTAGAATGCAAAAAAATCATTTAAAGCAATAAAAGATTTTCGAATTGTGTCAAAATTTGTATGAACATATTCTTGGATAATTCTGAATCCATAGAAAGTGAAGAAATTTGTTCTCTGGACTTTGTCACCATGTTCTTCCTGTTCAATATTTTCGACGTGGAACAGTTGAATTGAGATGAGGAATTTTTGAAAAATATGCGTGACTGTGTAAAATTGAGGAGGTGTGTAAAAAAAGTGTGAGAGGGTTGCCATTGTCACTGCCATCATTGAGGAGAAGGATCAGAGGAAGAGATGGGGAGGATAGGGACTGAAAATCTCACGTAAAAACCGAATGTGAGGCTAAGGAATAGCCTCAGATGGTCCATGCCTCCATATGCATCAAAAAAAGTAATCGACGGATTATTGACTTTCGAACCTCTTAGACTTAATGCACTCGTTATTTTCTCACTTTTCTCATATTTCCATCCCCCCCTCACTCTCTCTCTCTTTTCTCAACCTTTTATTTCCCTCCACTCGTTTTTTCTCCTCCTCCTCCTCTTCTTTCTGAAAAAAGTCTGATGGCTTGGCGTCCTCCTCCATTCACAATGTTTCACACTCTCACACTCTTTTCATGCCCTCACTTCTTTCTCCTTCCCTCCTTTTCCTTCAATCTCAATCGCCCGCTCGCCCTTTCAACTCGGAGCGTATGTGTGTGTGTGTTTCTATAGGGGGATGGTTGAATTCGCCTTTAACTCTCCAAGTGGATGCAGCAGAGCATAGGGAAGTGAGTAAGGTAGAATTTCGAAAAAAATACATATTTTGATTTCCAACAGAGTTTCTGCATGGTTAACCAATATATCTTTAAAAAAATTCTCCCATATCTACACACACACTCTCTCTTATACGGAAAGACTTGAAAAAATATCCATCTTGATTTCCCAGATACCATCAAAAAGTATCAAGAGTCTTCTATTTTCATATAGTCCATGCAATGTGTGGTGAAAGTAGGAGGAGAAAGGAGGAGAGAAAGAAAGACGTTGAAAGAATCATTTTTTACTTTTAAACCCGTACGCCACTTTCAATTTTTTTTTTCAAACTTTTTTTTTCTGAAAGGGGGGGATAAATTTGCAAAAAAATGGGCTAGTCCCCATTTCCAAGAAACAATGAAGGATTGAAATTATTATTATTATGTAAAAAAATGGGAAAACGTGGAAAGTGGAGACAGACAGTGAAAATGGTGAATGGCATTTCTAGGTTGGGATGGTGTAAGAAAAAGAAGGACTGAAGTAATATCTTCTATCGTCATACACACTAGTCTAGTATCAGAAGAAGAGGCACACAATACTGAAAATAGAAAATGTGTGAGGTGCACACAACAAAGTCTAATAATTCATCATCAATTTGAGAATGTCAAGCGTCTAAACACACACACTCCTCCTTCCTCCTCACACTTTCATAAGAAAGACTGGAGATGGGATAAACCAGAAATAAAAATAAAGAGAGAGAGAGACTAGAAATGGTTACAAAACTCAGTTCAACTGTATTTATTTGAAAAGAAGTTGGAGGCAAAGTAGGGAAGAGCTACCAGAGAGTGTATGAAAGAGAGAGGAATGTGAGTGTGTGTGTGTGGGTTGTAGTGTGTAGTGTATGGAAGGAGTGGGAAAGAGAAGCGGATGGATAAAAATGGTGAAAAGAAGAATAGTAGTTTTTTTTCAACGGGGAAAAAGCTCAAGTGAAAGCACTGAGAAAGTGTGGAATAATGGAGGGGAAAACATTTAAAGTTTTCCTATTTTCTCTCTCTTCACTCTTTCTTTCTCCCTTATTTGCCTTGGACTTTTTCTTCTTCTCCTTTTTATCCGGATATTTGTGAGTGTGTGTGGAAAAATTTCACAATGCGCACGTTAATCTTAATTAAGATTCTCCTCACCCCCACATCTTTCCCCGTTTTGGCATTAATGAAACGGAATTGACCAAAAAATGTTTCCTCAGATTTCCGCACTATCTCCCACTTCCACTTACATGTTTGTCTGAGGGAGTGAAAGTGAGTGTGTGGTGTGTGAGACTGAGAAACTAGACCGAAACATAGAGAGAAATATTTTCACTTGGAAAGTGAGGACGAAGACGAATTTATATTTTCAACAAACACAAACGCCGGCTCTCTCTCTCTCTGTGTGTCTGGTTACGTGTGTATATACTCCACACAATAAGAATATAAATTGATGAGTCGTTTTTTCTCTCTTCTCTTCAGAGTCTTCAAGAACTGAAGCTGTATATGAAGATGCTAGTTATATGATGGGAAGGCTGTTGATTGTTTCTACTCGTTCTTTTGTCTCTGTCCTCTCTTCCAATGACTGATAGAATAGAGTGAGTTTTTGTTCTGCCCGTCCCTACTTCATCCACGCTTTGATTATGCATTGCAACTTTTCCCCTGGAAGAAACAGTCTATGTGTATATGTGATGGACGACTTATCATCCTAACGTATATAGACACAGAGAGAAAGAAAATACGATGAGAGGGAGAGAGATGGGGAGAAAGGATCATCATTTGTGAAAAAGTTATTTGCACTCAACTGTGAAAGGAGCTTATGAAGACGGAGTCTCGTGTGCTCCTTGTGAGTGAATCTTTACAGACATGTTCAGCCACTTTTTATCCTTCTCCAGACACAGTGAAAGCATAACTATAACTATCTTTCTGTGTATGGGTGTGTTGGTGTCTCGGACTTGAGAGTATGTACTACACATACATAATGAGAGAGAAATTAGAAAGAGACAGGGAAAGAGAGAAAAATTTAAGCTGAAACCCTTTCAATAGCTTCAGATTTAGAATTAAATTTATTTATATCATCATTATTTTTCAAAGTTACACCTTCCTCATCTCACCACCCTCACAAGTCGGCGGGACACACACATAGACATACAGTGTATAGCACAAGTCTCTGGCCCCACGTGACCAGCTGGCACAGGAAAAGTGAAGTATTGGTGATGACTGGTTCTCGAAAAATATTGTCATTGAAAATATTTATTGCATATTTAA
>WJFB01002519.1:0-18696 GCA_009870185.1 Pygmarrhopalites habei
TTCCAGCCGAATCTCCATGTTCTCCCTGTCCCGACCTCCCTCTGTAGGTCTTAATCCACCTACACAAAAACACAAGAAAGTGTCAATGAAATCAAGGAAAGTTGTCAAAGTTTCTGAAAATCAAATTAAACAACTCGAGACGGTTCAAAGGACTTTTAAGATGTGACACGTGTAAATTTCTTTCCCTTTAGTACTTATTTTTATATCCTCCTACATACTACAAAAATATGTGGTCAAGCATCTTTCAATTTATGTTGGCTGGGACTAAAATGATGTGTACTTGGAAATTTGAATTGTAAATAACGGAGAAAGATTGAAATATCAAAATCAATGAATACGAACGAGAGGGTCTTCTGCGGAGAATTGGAATTTATGAGACTCATGCCAGATGGACATGCAAAAAGGAAACTGGAGAAGAGGTTTGGACGAGAGGGTAAAAAGCTGGCCAATCAAAGCTCCATTGTCAACAAACTTTCCCCTACTTTCTCCCCCTCCTCCCTTTCTCTCTCTCTCTCTCTTCCCCTGGATTCAAGAGTTGACTTTTTTATTTGTCTAAATATGCACGACTTCCTCCTCTACAGAATAAGCCGCGGGTCGAGTCTCGTCCACATGAACCTCGTCATGGACATAGCCGAGCCCTTTGGAATTGTTCAAGGACAGAAGACTTACGAGATGATGGGCTAAGTTTGTTCGGACCGTAAAAATTTTGATCGTCATCCTGAGTGCATGAAGAAGATGGGGGCAAGTCGTCAGAATGGGAATGTTTAGACCGGAAGACGGCTTTCTCCATTATGAGACGCCATGGTGAAGGGAAGGAATGGAGGGAAGGGTACTACTATTGGAGGGAGGAGGGACTCGTAAAAGTAAAAATAGGGGCAATCCAGAAGTGAATCCAAGTGAAACTTTTCTCCATTTGCTTTAGGAAATTTCTATGGTTCCCTCTTCGTCATTCTATTTAATCGAAATCTCCATCCATAACTGATTTCCTCCCCCCAAAAGAAATGTCCCAGTTTTATGTATTGGAAATACATTTCTACTGTATCACCCTCCCTCAGCTGCCTCTAGGTCCTCCCCAAAAAACAAGATGTTTTAATAGGGTTCAACAAACTGGATTAAACTCTGACGGAGACGTAGTTTCTGACGTAGCTGTTCCTGGCGGCCCATCAAATTGTCTTCCCATCCAATCTTTATTTAACTACTTACAATCCCATTTACAAATTCCTCACAAATTAACTACACTTTCTCAATCAATCAAAAACGCGTATTTTTAACTGTAGATTAATTTTTGTATGACAAGCACAACCGCCATACACAGTTTAGTCAATCCTATTCACACGCAAAGAAGATTATCATAAACATTCGTCTCATTTTTAAAAACGAGAGTAGGAAACAAATAGAATTCTGAAAAATATCTAATATTTTTCATGTGGTTCATTGATCAGTAGTTTTCCTTCTTTATTTTCGACGACTCCATCCTCAATTCATGACATTCCCAATCAATTTCACTTGTCATTCTCACTCCATTGATGGAAGGAGGGGAGTAGAGCGTGTGAAAAGACACATTTGTCATTGCAACATTTCCTCATCCCCAAAATTTTCATTTATAACTTTTGCGTCCAATGTCTTCCTCACAGACGTGGGTACAAAAGTACATTGTGTGTCACCCCTCACTTAGTACACCATCCTTGTTAGACTCTTCATGAATTGTGTGTGTGCGGAATGGGTGGAATTGAGGCTCTCAATTCTGTACAGAAGAGAGAGAGCTAGGTTTCTATAAAGTTTTTGATACACACACACATACGCGAATAATGGAGATGTGTAATGTGTGAGGAAGTTTCCATTTGCTTTTTGCTTGCCATGGAAAAGAGGTTTGAGACGAGACGACACACAAGATTCCATTTCATTCATCAGTGGATTGAGTGAATGAGAGAGATTATGTTAAAATAGAATTGTTTCTCTTGGGATCCTCCAGAATGATGCTCACATTCCTCCCTCTCATTAATCAGCCCATTCTGTCCAGGGACAGACTCCCTGCATTGACTCGACAGACCGCACTTTCTCCACTTTCTCTCCGATCTTTCTTCAACTAAACTCATGCCCCACTTCCCCTCCTCCACATTCAAAAGGATAATTCGGAATGACCTCCCTCAAGAAAATCGAACGTCAAGGATGATATTTGAATAAAATGGAAGAACTGAGGACAGTCTAAAGTTTCAATTATTTCTAGAGAGAAGGGAAAAGGAGAAGAGATGAGCTGAGAGAGAGAAAAAAATTGTGAGAGAGAATGAATGGATGGAGGGGGGAAATGTTATTGGCTATTTGTCTGACAAGTTATGACTGATTTCACTTGGCCTTCTCCTCTTCCTACTCCCCCTTCCCCCGCTGTTGATAGCGAGAGGGGATCGGATTCTCAATTTTTATTTTGATGGGTGTGCCATTTCAGGGGGTGCTCAAGTGGCGTGAGGGTCCATCCGGGGAATCCATTTGTTACGTGGGTTGTCTGTCAACAAATGACTCCTTCACATTCATCCCACCGGCAAATGTCTTCCCATCCACTTCCCCCCTCCATTTCTCCTCCTCTCACAACTATTGATCTAAACTGCCTCATTGTCTACCTCCTCTGAACAGGAGAAAGACACACACATACACACACACTCCAGTCCAAGTGTGAGGATCAACTCTCGATTGTAAAAATCGTGAGTGTGTGTTAGCCATATACTCAAGGCCATTTTTCTTGTCTGATCTATCAGCTGACTAAATGGATGAGGAGGAGGTGGAAACAACTTCAGGTATCATGTCAACTCCTTTACAATCCCCTTGAATGCATCAATTTCTTCACCTTTCTCTCTCTCTCCGTGAGAACGAGGGAATGATCCTCACATTTCAAGTCTAAATCGTCCCCATGTAATATTTTTTTAACTTATGTATTTCCATGCTATTTTGTGCATGGAGCATGGATTCCAAATGTATCAGCAATTAAGTGAATCAAATGTCTTCCATATTTAGACAAAATGTGTTTGTCAAATATTTTTCACAAAAAGTAGTAACATTTTTGAGACGATGGATTGAAAAAGTCATCATACAAGGCAACTATAAACTGTTTTTTATTTGAAATTTATGATCAAAAGCTTTGACATAAAGTCATCCAATGGCGAATCATTGTTAAGATTGTGAGTACAAAGAGAAGGGAAAAGAATGACGAGATGAATTAAGAGAGCTCAATTTAGTTGTGGATGTAACATTGCTGAAGATGTGTGGGTGGGACGGAGGGGGGGGAGGGAGCCGTTTCATGTGCGTGTGTCTATTTGTAGTGCGGCGGAGGATGTGCAATTTTAAATTTCCCTATTGACTCTCTCGCCCACCCGGATTCCCCCCTCCTTGTGAAGGAGTTTTCAGTGTTTATCGAGAGTGGAAGTGGTGTGTGTTGAATCTGGAGTGGGGAGTGTTGATGTGTGTACACAGTCTGGAGTGATTTACGCATTAATTTAGTTTGGGAAGGAGTCATGACCACTACACAAATACCCGGGTAAGCTGTACAAATAGCATTTTCCGTGGAACAAGGCTGTCTGTGGGTTGGTCTAGTCGTGTAGTCTAGGTCTAGTAGGGCGAGGTGAGGTACTTTGGGGAATACAGAAACTCAAGTTTGAGGCTCGGGTTAATTATAAAAGGTCGCACAACAAGGGAACATTTCCTCTCTACGCTCATCGCTTCTATTTTGGAGGGACTCCATCCTCCTCCCATGAAGTACCTCCATGTCTTTATTCACAGCCCTCCTCCTTTCCCTCTCATTCCCCTGCATCAATTCTCAATTGTAAGAACTGTGAGTAATTGCACTTGAAAGGTAGTTCAACAGTCAGAGGTAGAATTGTACATTGAACAGTCCCACTTTCACTCTTCCCGTCTGGTTCCCATCCACACAAATAGAGAAAGAGTGAAAGTGAATGATCAAAGGATCCTTCTCTGTGTCAGAGAGAGCCTCCTCAGTTAATGGAGCCTTTCCAAAAATTGGATCAAAACAGGAGGCAGGGGACCATCAAAATTTCATGTACTCTTCCACTCACCCGAAAATATATTTACCAGTCAACTCAATCGCTTTCCCTCTAAATTTGTTTTTTTGTTTCCAATTCTTTCCCATCAACCCTCCATTTTTCTATTATTTCTAAATTTTATGGGCACACCACAACTCGTCCATTCCATCCACTCTCTCAGAATGAACAATCGTCATTGCAAATTTCTGGGGCGGTTTCGTGGAAACAAAACAAATTTTTAGTAGGGACTGGCATTACTCCAACTGCTCAAAGTTTACCAAGTAAACTTTCATTTTTTTGTCTCGTTGTCAGCCGATTGTGATCAATATGAGTGGCTTCAATTTCTCATGTCTTGCATCCTCGGAGAGGGAGACGTAGAATTGGATTTGATCGGACAATTCTTGTGTGGCCAAATCGGTCAGTCCAATTTATAATTCTGACGGGTGTTGGGGGGGGGTTGCATATGTCCGATGGAGGATCCTGAAAGGAGGCACAGCATCGAGTTGAAGAGGAGTGATGGGATAAATGTGGAGGAGACCCAGTTGGTTCCTAATAGCGACTAACGCCGGCAATTGCCAGTCCAAAGTGAGGGAGAGCGGCTCATGCAAAAACGTCAAATTGACCAATGACAGAGGAGATGGGAGGAAGGACATGAAGGAGGAGGAAATCCTCCTTCGACTGTCCGCATCTTCCCTCTATCTTGACTTTGGGCTTTGTGCACTGACTCCTTCCAATTGTGTTCATTGCATTTCCGCGTCTCCTCCGTCCCACGGAGAACAAACACGGAATCCGACGCTCTGGGAAATTCCGAGAGAGACGCTTTTTTTTGAAGCGTTTCTCTCTCTCTCTCTCTCGAAATCTCCAGGACTGTCCCTGCTGGATCCTACTTTTGTCGCTGATAAATGACTGTCATTCCTCATCGGCTTCTCCGGGATGGACATTTTCTGGACCACCCTCCCATATTTCATGGTGGCCAGGGAGGACGGCTCAGCTCAATCAAAAGAAAACGGCCCTTGTCCAAAAAATTATGACGCATCATGCGCAACAGGAACTCCTCGTAAAATCCCTTCCCAATAAATAGACGTCTGTCTGTCTGGAGCTTTCCAAATGGACTGATGAGTCCAGTTGAAATTTGATCATTTCATTAGGAATCAACAGTAAAAGGAAAGTTTTAGGCCTCATAAATGAATGAAATTGTGCCGGGGATTGAGCAGTAAAATTAAAGCATCTCAAGCAGCTCCAAAAGAAATGAAATTCTCCGTATCTTCATGCGTCCAAGACTGACCAATCAACTGGAAAAAGGAAAGAACTTGATGAGTCACTGCCCTTGGGATATCTCCAAGAAACTCACCATTTTATCTTTCATTATAAAACGTCGTTAAATTTAAATAACCTTATCTCGTTAGAAACTGTTTCTGCCTGTCGTTATTAGAAGCAATCACGAATTGCTAATTCGGGTTTCTTGTGTGTAACTGGGACATGAATTGACCTCATCACAAATTAAAATTTTCAAAAAAACATTTTTCTGGCGTTGTAGAACCATTTTTGAAAAGTAATTTCTGCTCGAAAGGTATAAAGGAAAATCTGAAGGTTGAAAGAGGATAAATAGTGCAAAAAATCCAAAAATGAGGACAAAAAGTTGATGTAGTTCATTAACGGATTGTCGTTCATGTTGTCATTTAATTTAATGTGTACGTGTTGAAATTTGACTTATTTGTTTTTCACTCCACGACAAATTTAGATGACTAGATGTGGGGAAGTGAGTGAGGGGAATAAAAGGTGTAAAATCGTTTTCCTCCAGGAATTTCGACTGTGGAAATGTTGTGGGAGGGAGGGTTCACCTGCCCACTTGGTCGGTTGTGGTCAGAACCCTCGGCATTCGCCGTGTGAGAGGAATAATAGAGGAGGTTTTTAATTATTATGGGCTGCCGCAGTCATAATTGCCTTAATTGGACCCGTTCTTTCGCGTGTTCTTTTTTGTTTCCACTCCCTCACCCGCCTTTCATGCCCGAGTGTCGTCAATTACATCTGATTTGTTTTTCTACTAGACTAGATTTCCTACGCAAACAATTCCCTACACACTACTAACTCCAAATCCGAATTATGTAGGCCAAGACGCAAATGAAAACAAAATTAGTGGCATTTCTGCAGTATTAGTTGTATAAACATTTAGTTTGCAGTGTCCTTGACTTCAAAACTCAGAAAGGAACTTACAAAAGATGAGGAGGAGGAGGGGGACGAGTGGATGCGAAGCTGGGAAATTCATCTCTGAATTTGCATGTGAGCACTAGACAACCCACGATATTCTTGATTTCCTTAAAAGAGAATCTTGACGAGAATTAGGTTGCTAAATGCAGATTATATGTTCAACATCCACCAACACTTTCACTTTAGGACACTAGACAAAAGTTGACTTTGGTTTTTGATTCCTCACTCCATCCATCCACTTTTGTCTTTTTAGAGAATATTTAGTAAAAACTACACTCTGAAGTTGAAAGAGGGGATGACTTTGTGGATCTCGAGTAAACAGAAAGAGGGTAAAAGATCAACTCAGTAGGGATTTTGTACTGAGGAAACACAAGCAGAGGGAGAAAGTGAACGAGTGTCAAAGTCAAAGCAATCTGCACTGTTCTTTCTGGGTGAATTTCTTTTACTGGCTGTGGTCACACGTTGAAGAGGTCAACAGCATTTATTATTTAGTGCACTGGACCACTGGCTTTTCCCGAATTCTTTGATTTCATCTAAACATAACACACTATTTATTTTAATGTTCTAACCATTAATTGACTTGTGATGATGCACTGACTGTTGTTCCTCGGACTCAATTAATGGACACACACAATCCAATTCACAGTAGGATACCGAATGAAATTACACTCACAGAGAATTGACACTTGTAACATGGAATTAAACCATTTGATACAAATTTGTCAGAGACTGAGTCGTGGAAGCGGACAGAGCCCAGATCGCTATTGAAAAATCGGAAAAGGAAAAGAACCCACTGAGAGCAAGAGAAGGGGTTGAAACGGAGATGAAACAGACCACGACCGTTGGAGAGAGACAGAGAGAGGAGGGATGAGTAGTCAAATATTTGCCGGACGAAACTGAGCGTGTTGACTGAATGGGAGTGGAATGGCAACTGATGCGGGCTTCTCCAGATTTCCTTCTCCTCCCTTCCACTTTCCAGGAACGAGGGCCTCCGACGCGGGTGTCCCACGTCACCCCCTTCTCCACCCGAACCCACGGTTCTCCTTAATTAAGAAATTGGAGGGGCAAACAAAGTTGGGCCCGACTACAGGTGCTCCCAGCACAAACAACGATCTCACCACCCACAACACACACACACCCTCATCATCACAAATTCACCACATCATTCCCTCATTTGACTCACTTCAATCTTCCACTCTAATTCAGACTGTAGCTTTCCCTCCGACCTTTTCGGTGGCCTTAGAGTGTTGAGAAGAGCCCCTGTCCTAGTTATTTCGGATGTTAGGATCTCTCATCATTTTCTCATTTGGACTGTGAAGTTTATTTGGAGTGAGAGACCAGTCCTGAGGGAAGGGAAGGGACTCTGTCCTTCAACCCCTTCTTTTCTAAATGGGGTCATTAAGCATCCAAAAGTCTCACACGGAATGGACAAAGAGAACAAATTCAATTTATCCAACTTTCGAAGAACCAACAATTAGCATTCTCAACACCCTCCAGCTTCTTGCTCTTCCTCATCTAAAGTTGAACAACATTTCTCAAGGACATTTTATACACACACAGCAAATCTTCCATTTTCTTTACGCAAAAAAATTTCCTGAATGTAGAACTCTTTAATTAATGACGTAATTTTTCTTTTCTCTTAAAATAACACTGTCGTGCTTTCACCGTAATTTTTTTATTAAATTTTGCATAAAATATTTTCTACAACTTTCCGGTCTTACGTATTGAAACAGTATTTTCAAATCGGACAGTAAAATCAAAAAAGTCACTCTGTATTTATTTAAGGGCTCAGGATTATTTAATATTCTTTGTGTCAAAAGTAATTACGCCAGCCTCTGCCAGTTAACGTGATACTTCCATGCAGATTTTGTGCCCTTGAGCAAAAACGCTTCTTCCATTCTTAAGTTGAGGGAGAAATTGGAGTTGACTGCTGTAGAAAAAGATAGGGACGTCTTTTCAAGAGATTGAGGAAAGCTGAGCTTTGGATGTTAATAAAAGCTGTGGAGCAAAAAAAAGAGTTTAGATTAAATTGAAAATTGTGGTCACAATAGAGGGATACAATGACGCGAGGGAGAGAGTTAGTCAACTTGAACCCCCATCCACCCTCCGGCCCTGTCACTCCTTCCAAAAATAGAAAGAGGACTCTCGGAGAATGATGGTTTCTTATTTGGTTTCCCACTATTCTTCAAATTCATTTTCTTTATTTTGAATCCTCTTTCTCATTGACCCCGTTCGATCCTTCGGAATTCAAATTGAATCAAATTCTTTGATTTCGGTATCATCTCCTCCAGTCGATTCTTTCCTGACCTTTCTACAAATGACAAGGAATTAAATTTCAATTTATTCCAGTTCGACTCTTCCTTTATCCCTCCCTCCCTCCTATTCTCATATGAAGTGTTCGGTTCGGGAGCATCTCTTTTTCGGGGGTAAAGTATGGTAGCAAATGTAATTTCTTTGCAATTAAAACCAGTCAATGTACTAATGAAAATGTGTGAGAGCATTAAAACCAGCTGTGTCATGACTGAATATTATTCATGGGAACCACACAGACACACACGCGTTATCGCATTTCCCAATTTCGGAATATGTACGCAAACGCACCCGACTCTCGTCTTCATTTCAGTTACTTTCAATTGCTCCGGATAAACTTGTAAATTGTAATTAGTAAACTTAATCACATCAACTGTTCAACACTGTTTTAATTTATGCTCAATTTTAGTTTACCCATCAAAATTAATTATGAATACTATTAAATTTTATTCGCTCGTTACATTTAGCTACAAATTTTTAATGTCATGTGTGTAAATTGTGCGGTTTAGGCTTATAAATACACACACACTCATAGTGGCAAAGTTCATTGAATTCAAGCGTTTAAAAATTGATCCTAAGCAATGGAGAATGTTTCGCTATTTTAAAAAACCCTTTGATGGCATCTAGGCCGTTCTCACTTAATCCCCGCCTTATTACATGGTGAAATTACAGACGATTCGAGTGTAGGTACACAATTCGAAGTAAAGATCCTGGTAGGGGATCCTGGGAGTGGAGGCGGAGATTTTTGGAGCAATGAAGTTGACACGTGTTCAAATAAATTTATGAAGTGAGATGGAGGGGGGAGTGTGGAATGTAGCGGATTAAAATAGCAGCTGTTGTTTGGGGGGATGAGCTGCAGTGAGCATGAAATTGGCCTGAGAAGGTCGTCAACAGTTAAATCAGAAAGGAGGAAGAGAGAGAGAGAGAGAGAACAGCGGGTGAGCTGATCGCCGTGATTTATCGGTCTTTCAATGCATTTCTCTGCCCTTTGTCTCTCTCCGCTTTCCCTTCCAGCTCACAAAAAGAAGAGAAAGAGACAAGAGAGGCGAAAGCAAGCATAAGAGCCTTTCTCTATTGTCCAACTTTCACTCTTATTCTCACAGATTTTTTTCTCCTTTCACCCACCTTCCAATCAATACCAGATAAAAACGAATTACACTGACAAATAAACAGCCACATAATTGCAGTCGTTATCAATTTCTTATGATCATATCTACGATCGGAAAACAATTGTCTTTCGTGGAGGATTTGAATTTTGACTCGTTTTTAGTAAACTTTGAAGAAAACTTTACTACCTTCATTTTTAAAAAATCTCAGTGACTCCGTGTGTGGATGTGTCGAGTTGAGTCACACAAATCACTGGAACAGAGACTAAAAGTAATTCTTGGAAAAGACTAAAGGAGAAAGGGGGATTGTGAATAGAAAACTCCCTTCTTGGTCATTTCAAAAAAGAGAGGGAGAAGAAGAGCGGAAATGAACTCACCCATCTCATTCCTCCCGACCTTTACTAAAAGAGAGAGAGATAGAGATGAGCCACTCCTTAGTGTGTTGGCCCATTTTTTGATGGCCACGTTGGGAGTATCCCCACGTTTGTCAATGTAGGGGGAAAGCACTCGTGGAAACATTCTAATTAAGTCCATTACGACATGAAAGAGTCGCATACAAGGGAGCATCAGTCCATTAAAACGAGGGAGATGGGGAAGAGAACATTCCGTCCCCCCTGCAATGCTCTCAATATTGAATTTCTTTTGCATGGCTGAGTTGGGAGGAGAAGTGAGTCAATCCGTGCATTAGCACTAATGGCATCTCACATTAAAAAGTCAAGTACACTACACACACTCTCTCTTTTATCCTACAAAACAGTTCATTTTCCTTTGACTTGATCTCTTCAAATTTTGATCCACTTTTCCCTGCTTACCTTTCCTTAAAGAACCCACTAAGCAATCGAGAGTAGAATGGAGAGTTGGAGTGTGCCAAGTAAAGCGAGAGATTTAGATAATCTCAAGAGTAGCTCTCTCCTCTTCCATGCGTGTGTAGGGTGTGTGTGTGGAGGGAGAGTGGGACAGGGAAAGGGCTGGATTCTCAAGTGGACAAGAAGGAGGAGGGGTTCCCGGATTTTTTCCCTTCTTTTTCTCAGCCGCGGTCCGTGTCACACTGGGAACTGGACCAGATTCCATTGTGTCGACTAAGTCCGGTCCAGATCCGCTCCTTCTTTTATATCCTCCTCCACTCCTGTCAATGCCCTCTTCTCTTCTTCTCAGCTCATTGAATTGGGTATTGAGTCCCGGCTCATTGTACTGACAAAAATGGTCCTGGCGTCCGCCTTTTGTGGGGCGAGAGAATACTTTCCCCCGCAGAGATTTATGAGATTTTCCTCTCCATGTTCCCCCTCTTCTCTTCTCCCTCTCTCTTCCTCCTCACCACTTCTACATCATGTGAATCAAGCTGAACGAAACTAGTAGAGTTCAATTTTTTCCCCTTTCATGCACTTTCGACGGAGACTGGACATTCCATTGTATTTTTTTTGCTATCTCAACCTGGGAACTTTCTAGGAAAATGTTTCTTTACGCTCTCCCCTCCCTTCAATTCTGAACAACATACTGGAGTCACTTTTTCACCTTGAAATTAAGAAGCTCAGCTGTGAAATTTGGACGGACAAACAATACACACAATTTCTGACCATTTTTTGTTTAGCATTAACTTGGTCGTTAAATAAAATACAAATTTTAGAGAATGAGAAAAAGCCAAAAATGCGCGATTCCTCTCAATACATTTCCAGATGAAATTTGGATGGAGGAGGAAAATAAAGGCGTTTTTCTCTTTGTTCAATTTATTTTGAATGGGTTATACCCTGACAAGTTATAGGTGGACACACACAGCCCATTTCCAGCTCACCTTCCAGATTGTGTGTCGTCATACAATTTAGGTTGTGCGTCCCTGTAAAACTCCTGAAAGGTACTACACTGTACGACGTGATGTTCCTTACCATGTCAAGGCAAATTGCTCGGAAAATTTTCATTCCTTTTTGTTGGTTCAATTCAAAACGTTCTCTCTCTCTACATTTAGAGACAACGTTCTTCTACTACTAACCTGTGACCCCATTTTTCGGGAAACAATCAAGAGAAATCTATCTTTTCCTTTAAGTTGTAAATGGAATTGTTTAAAAAAATTGCATTATTTTTACCGAAATTCAATTTTAAAGTATTTAATACTTCTGTCTGGGATTGGACTCCTTATTAAAATGCATGCGGGGAGAAAGCATTAATTCCGTCTCTCCCACCTGACATTGATTTCTGGATGTAATTGAGAATTAAGTATTGAAGAGAAGACAGATTATTGTGAAATAAATTCATAATCCATTCAGTCTCTTGTATAATTCCATGAGGCTGTCCTCCAATACACAATAGTGTAGTACTGTATAAATAAGACTAATAATTATGAAATCCTGAACACCACATTTAGATTTAACCTGCCAAGCTACAGATACACTACGCAGTAAAGACCTCGTGATTTAAAATGCTTTCTCTCCCTTTCTCCGTGTACAGAATAGAAGGAGGAGGTAAACTCGTAATATATTTACATGGCGTACATACGTATGGACAATGTAAAGTTATACTTTATTCGATGAAAACCTCATATATTTGTCCCCCGAATCCGGCCCTACTTTTCCATGGCCTTAAATAAATCCCCACATAAACCACAACCCTTCCATCTCCTCCTCCTCCTCCATTCAGTCTAATATTAAGTCAACTGATTTCCTTTCTAAATACATATGGGTTTCAAAGTCTCTGGATACAAATCTGGTGTATGGCTAACTGTTCGCCTCATCTGACAATCCGCTATAAAAATTTCAAAAATTCCCGTTTAAAATAGAGTCATACTGTATTTCAATTTTATTCCATAAATTATAGTAATGATGTAGTCAAGTTGGATACTTTTCCCTGCACAAAAAAGAGTAAATTTAACTATTTGTATTCAACCCCGAAACGGATTTTACCTCCGTATGAAGCCGGAAGAACTTTAGTTCATGTCTTTCCTACATATTTATCCTCCGGGTTTTTACTGCCCAACAGAATAAAATAATTTTACACTAGTAAAATGAAGAATAAAATGAACCCACGTTCCATTACATCCGTGCACAAACACACACGTGTCAGTCCTAATGCAGTTCATCATGCAAAGCTGGCTACTTAGTTTCCACTGTTCATTATTAACTGCAGCGTACATCCAGGGTCATGTCCTCCTCCCAAATGAAGGGACCTCTTGTGTAATTAAAGTGGAATAAAAAAGATTCGCTCGACATCCTCCTCCTCTCCTCTCACACTGACCCACCATGCAGATGGGAAGGAAGGATCTGTGGAACATTTCTCTTTTCATAATCTCTCTTCACTTCTCCTCTTTTTCACTGATGCTATTCATGAGGATGTCATCCCTCCTACCACTCGTCACAACATTACATTCAAAATCTCTTTTCCCCTCCTCCTCTTCCCCTCCTCTTCGTCCGTGGAGCATTAATAAGGAATGAGGATGAAGTGGAGCATACTCTACTCATTTTCACTAATGGAGGCTCTTGAATTGCCATTAATAAACTTCCATACTTGGTCTTCCACAATCCATCCACCAATTTTGTATGAATTTCTCCTCCTCTCCATGTCAGCCCCCACGTCAACTTCCCCCAACTAATGCATTTATGATGGACCCCAACCACCATTACATATTCACCACCATTCCTTGTCCTTCTCATAACATCTACAAAGTATCCTCCTCCTCTTGACGTCCCCCAGTCATCTCCTCCTCTGCACAACCACTTTTCAAGGAACAGACAGAGATGAGCAGTCAACTGTGTGTATTGTGTGGTTAATCACACAAATCAACTAATATTGATAACATCTACATTTTGTAAAGACCGTCACAGACATCTCAGAAATAAAGACAATTTGAGATGGTTTATTGAGAGGAGGATGTCAAATTTATTTTCCTCTTTGAACTTTCAAGTCCAAGAAAGATGAGAGAGAGAGGAAGATGGGGTTAATAATAATAATTTCATTTGGAATAGGCAAGGAATTGGCTGAGAATCCTTCCAGATGTTTCATTCCTCCTTCATCTTCCCCTCTTAATGAATTACTAATATTTAGTTTAGCGAGGGTATTCCATTTCATCTTGAACCATCTTTCTCCCTCTTCTACTCCGAGGGAAGTTGAGAGGGTGATAAAATAATCAAAGCATAACAATCATCTTACACAGCCACCCTGGCCCCCGAGTAGCCAATGGAGAGAGGAAGACCATATTTAATAATTATGAACTCAAGTGGGTTTCTCCAGCTTGTGTGTGTGTGTGTTTGTGTGTCCCTGTCAATTTCTTAGTTTTCTCCCGCTCTGTTAGCAGACAGCTTTTCGAAACCCAATCTCCGGACTATACATTCTCCATTGTAACAACTTGTGTTGTTCACAACGTGGATGGGAGAATGTGTGGAAAATCCTAAAGTACAATGTACACTTGTGTGTGTGTGTGTGTACGGATCCCGAGGAGAGGGAGAAGAGCGTGGAGGAAAAGAGGGGAGATGATCTTTATCATTATTCTGCCAGTGCATCTTACTCACGAATTCAGTCAGAGTTCCATTTTTCCCCCACGTATGCAATTCCACGTGATGCCCGGGCTGGGGATGTCTGAGAGAGGAAGAAAAGAGGGAAACGAGGGAAGGGGGGAGGGAGAAAAGTTTTTTTTGTCTCATATTTTTATACAAGACTGGAACTCGAGGGCAGCCAAAGGAAGTAGCAAAGGTGATCCTTTGTCGTTTCCTCCGCCCTTTCCGAAAGTAGATCCACCTCTTTCTCCACTCATCAAAATTCCAGTCGCAAATGAGATGCGGAAATGTACAAAGAATTGACGTGAGAAAGTATCCCTTGACTCTGTCTTTCAAACCTGCCCTCAAAATTTTCCTTTCTTTTCCTCTCCCCCTCCTATTTGTTTTTAAAGAGAGAGAGAGGATTCCATTGTCTTTTTCCCAATTTTTTTTGTAGGATAATCACAATAATAAAAAGTCTTTGGAGTCTGGAAATAGTTTTTGACTCACAAAAGTTTCTCAGGAAGTGGAACACGAGATTAGAATATCATGTGGAATGGATATTTGAGTAAATAGAATGAACCCTGAAATAGAAGTACAAATATATGGGGAAAAAATATGTAGGTATTTTATATTCATTTCAAATAATTTGTGGTTCTGATGAACTTTGAACATTTATGACTATTCCATGTACAAAATGTGTGTGTGGTTTAAAAGTTGAAATGTGTATAATTTTTTTTAGTTTGTGGTGAAATGAGAGATAAACTCATGAACTTTTTCTCTCCCTCTCTCTTCATTTTTCTTTTTTTTCCTGTTGGAACTGGAGCTTTCTCTTTCGTTTTTCCCAAAGAAAGTTTGAGTGGCTGGTTGCAGCCGTTGAGACGTGCTTGGAATGTTGGATGCTTCTTTTTTTTCTGAGAGAGAGAGAGAGAACAAAGTTGAAGTAAATATTGTTTTCTCCACTCAAGTGGGTCGTCGAGTATATTAAATGCAAGTGACGCTTTCCCACTGACACTGGGTTATCTTTAATTATCAAAGTCTCTCTCAACTCCCCTTTCACTCTCTCTCTCTCTTCCAAACTGAACTGACAAACTGAACAGGAATTCTACGAAATTTCTATCAAATAATCCTTACAAAAAAATTGGGACAGTCGTTTGGTCAACGTTAACAACAATGAATCTAGAAATTATAATTTGCTTGTCTTTCTCCAACGTATTTTCATTAACTTGAAGGAAGATCATAAAAACAGTTCCTCTATGACGTCATGCAATTCCATCGATTCAGAAATCCTTTCAAAATTGTACTCTCAGATGTAATGTAAAAAAGTTTTAATTGAACCAACTGGAATATTCAAGTTTTCTCATCCTTCCGAGACCAACTCTCGATTACATGCAGTGCCAGAATTATTTCATTCATATTCCCTGCAAGTCCAAGGCCATAAAATTGCACATGTATCTATTGTACTCATTTGTGGAATTCTCATTTAAAGTTGCACGATAGGAAATATGATTTCAAAAGTGCAGTAGCTATTGTGATTACCAATTTTTGAACAAGAATCAAAGTTACTAAAAAAGCAATGTGAACAAAATTGGTATTTTCAAAAAATTTCAGTTCCCCACAATAAACCTGCAGAGTGAAAAGAGAAAGTCACTAAAGATGGGGGTCATTGGGAAATTGTAGAAGACTCGACTCGTATTAACATCATTAAATTGCTACTAAAATGGAGACAAACGATACATGTACGTGTGTATGTTGGAGTTGTATCTTTTTCTCCTTTCTTCCTTTCCATGAAAGAAAATGAAAGGAATGGAAGAGGAGGAGCAAATAAATGTTTTCCTTCATCACGAAACCCAAGTTCGAGGAAATTCGTGGAGAAATTAATTAACCTCCCTTCTTCACACCTTCCTCCTTTCCCTTGGATAATCGAGATAAAAAAAGGTGCGTGCGTATGTATGTTTGGAGTCTCCTACTTTTTCGTTCTTTGTGTTAAACTCCATTAGCCAATGATCTTTCATTTCAGCAAGGATGTGCTAAAAAAATTCTCCAGATTTCTTTTCTCTCCCTCTCTCTCTTGATTTCAAATGGATCACTTTCACCACATGCACAGCACACTTCTTGTACAAATTGTAAATGATTTTCTACTTTCCATCCTTAATTGACTTGGAAAACAATCTCGGGGGACAAAAAACGTTTATTAAATTTGTTACACACCTTTATCTTTACCCCACGTCACTTGTCAACTAAAACTTTGGAAATTACACACACAGACAACAAAATGGAAGGACATGCAACCATTTAATTGTGTCACGCAATCATTCTTGTTGTAGAGATGAGTTTTCATATAATATTTTATAAAAATTTCCGCACGTAGAATAGAGAAAGTATTTTTATTTTTTGCTTTCATTTTTTCAGGAAGTATGACTGACACAGTTCTTTGGAATGTAAAAGGTCGTCTTATGAATTGCACTTTGTGTACTCCTCACACTACTTTTCAGAGTCATTTATCAATCATTCTTTTCCCAATGTTTCCTGCCCTACATTCAACTCTCTGGAAAAAATTGGGGCGATAAAAATGGAAATATCATTGTGAATAAACAAATTTTTTGTGCACTTCTGCATCCAACATTTGAGCTTGCATCTTGTTTTGCATTATTCTTAAGGTCTTAGAAAGGGGAGCCGTCGTTTCATTTCCCTCAGCTCAATTTTTTGTGGACTGCAATATATTAGAGGGAGGGAGAGAGGGGGGTGAGCGTGTGCGTGTGTGAGGAGGGTATTATATGTTGATGATGAACGTATGCTGACAATGGGGTGGAGTAAGTCCGGGAGAAAGTGAGGGAAAGAAAGGGTGGAGAAAATCAATCAAAGTCTGGGCATCTTGTTGTGTCCTGATAAAGTATGTACTTTTTATGGGATTTTGAAGATGCTGGAATTTGTTGCTGTAGACATAAAAAGTCTAAAGTTCTTTTCACAAAATGAAAGCAAATGTAGTCTCTCTCTTGACAGCTCACAATTCAGCTGTCTACCCATTCCTACCCTTTCTCTCTTTCTCCCTCTTTCTCTCTCCAAATATAAAAGCTGACTTTTCCTGCACTCAGAGCAACGGGGAACTTCACCAAAATGTTGAATGAACCAATTGGTACATATTTGTTTCAAATTTTTGGGAAACAGATGAGAGCAAGGATAAGTCAATCCATCCCATTAACTTTCAGTTGGGCTTATCTCACAAAATTTTAGAGCCGGAGGGCCAACTTTCTCCAATATTTTTTAAATTCTCCAACTTAATTTGATGAACGTACACTTGGATATTTTTAATTATGGACAGAGTCCAATTTTGGTCAAATGAAATTTTATCTTTTTGATTAACCCTTAAAATATATTAAAGTCAATTTTACTAAATATTACATAGTTAACTTGTCTCAATTTTGTTACAGAAATTGTGAAAAACATTTCTATGTGACTGACTGTTAAATTTCACAGTTGGGACGAAACTTTTATGAAGAGTCTACGATGATGTATCGGTAGCAATTAGTTCATGATTCGTCTTTTCTTTTCATCCTTCTCGGGAGAGATGAATGATGCGTACTTTACTTAATTTTCTCTTCAACTTTTCGAGGTCAATGTACACTCGTCCTGACGTCTCCATTTTTTTCTACTTGAGTTTGGTACAACGTTGAGTGTCCCTCAAGAATACTCAATTTTTATTACAAAAATTCTTGGTTCTATTTAACCTGAGAGACCAATGGATGGTACTGGTGCGTACACGCAATGCAGCATGAATGTCGAAATTATTATTAACTCTCTGTCTACGTCATCTGACTTTTGCAAATGCACAAAGAAAAAATTATGATGATGATGATGTTGTGTACAAACACTGCTTCTAGAATTTTTACACAATTCATCAGAATAGAATTTACAGGGAACTCCGTGGATGCCATTGACAGAGTGCAGCCAGCAAAGGAAAGGCTGTGCGATGACTATTTGGTAGAGATGCAATTCTCCAGTTCCCCCGATGGAGGAGAAGGATGCGAGGATGGAGGGAGAGAGATGCCCATCTTAAATCTCTTCAATGCACAAACTTCCAAGGCGGAGACAGCCACAAAGAAAAAAGGTTTCTTTTTATGAGACTCCGACACAGCCCGACCTTCCCGCTTCAAAGTTGGCTGAATCAGGATGCCAGGCATGAATATTATCATTACCCCTCCTCCCCTCAGTTTCAAAGAGAGGGACTCGGACTACATGCAAAGTCCATAGTTTTTATGTGGCGTCTCTGATTCCGAATAACCGGGAGTCTCCCTCATTTTTTTCTCTTCTTTCTCCTCGTTTCTGGAGAACCCTCGCGTATCTCGAATCATTTCAACCGAGTCTGGATGCAAATGCAACCTCCTCTCAATTGTCTCTGCAAACAGAAAAGAATGAAGACTGGAGTTCACTCGTACACTCACAACTTCCCCCACTTTTAATTCTCACGACCAGCAACAAGGAGACTGGAAGGAGGGAAGGAGCTCTGGATGACGACCATGACTTACCAGCCACACCGGAGAAAACAGTTTGTGAAGGTCCATGGAGCACAAACACATTTTCTACCTG